>JAAAKR030000015.1:303232-334415 GCA_010014985.3 Delias pasithoe
CGAGCCATAAGCTCGCCAGGAATTGAATTTTATAGGAAGGAAACATTAACTAATTCCTAAAACAACGTGAAGTAAAGGAATTGTGTTAGTATTGTGTTCCCGTAGTAAATGTAACGGATTTGGTGAACGGAGGCAGCCTTTGCACCGCGCCTTCTTCGCTCGCAACGCTCATTAATTTCTGCCACTCAAGTTTCTTACTGAATATCGTACGTCGCAATTTCCTTATTATTAACTACCAACAATGTAGTTGTCGTAAATTAGAATAATAATAAACACCAGGATAAAAATAACACACTAACTACATATATTCTTCAATTTCCTCGTAAAACAGGTGTTGTAAGGGAAGAATGAAAGTTTTAAAAGTAAACAAGTTCATTGCCGTATATTATCGAGGTACGATGGCGTTTTTTTTTAATGGAAAGTAAATAGAGTAAATCCCGATTTACGTCAGTACTACCTGTAACAAGTACAATAACATTCCGAGCTATAAATATCCGCTGGGCTTAAGAGACGCGGGGTCGGGGATAGGTTGTGACGGGGTAGCGGTGAAGGGGCGATTCGGTAGAGTTCATTTGCATTACAATCGTAGATTTGTCGGAGAAATTCTTAAAATTAAACATGCAGCCCATACTTTAAGGGCCAAAGATAATGTTTAACTTAATACAAATATTTGTCCGTCATCATGGCCCCCGAAAGTGGATAGAATAATGTACGACGATATACTCGTAAAATTAAACCTTCGAGCCTTTATCTGACCAGTTAATAAATATTTTTCTATTCAAAACGAAATGTACGTTGGCTAGAATGAAATATTTAACAACAGAACGTTTTCGTTTCCTGACTATTAAGTATCACTTTAAAATAGTAAAATGCACAGTACGCGCGTATTGTGTTGTCTATTGGGAATGCCAATCGCTTGTACGTCGCGTTCTTCAACGTCGCTTCTTTCCAAATATGAATGAATAGAAGTTCAAAAGTGTCCCGGTTTCAAAAACCGATATTAATACTATAAAAAATATCTATTTAATATTTTTTTAACCCTTTACGAAGAGTAACATATGTTTGTACCTGACTAATAGTTCTATTACACGAAATCATTCGATGAAGTGGCGTAGAAAAGCCGGCAACACAACCACAGCCCAGACTGCGGTGCAGATCTTCATAGATCCTTTCCGTCAGGAGATTCATGCGTCCCGTCGTGCGCTATATAAAAAAAAATAAAAGTACACATCGAAGACGGTTTTGGCCTGCCAACCGTTCTATATCCATACGGGTTTCACCGTAGTGCTTGTAGTTGAGTGTGGTCAGTACGAATAGCTGCTGCATTAATAATTGATAATCGAAAAAACGTCATACTATATAGATATGTACTAATTAAAATATGAATGTATTGTTTTGCAAGCCCTTACGCATGCGTACTACATATTTACGATGGGCGTTATTGCGTAGCCGGAATAGAGATATATAACAACGCAATTACTTTCAACCTTCAGAACATATAATGCATAATATATCAAGTTCTTGTTATTCCCTTTATTACGTAATAAGAAACATCACCAGGTTTCGATATTTATCTATATAGAAAAAGTTATATGAGTCGACTTGATGAATATGGTCTACTTGGTAGTATTGTGCCTACTAACGAATAATAATAGAAGATATTATAGCATAAACATACATTGTTATAGTATTATAACAACGATTTTGTAATGTATTACTTGTAGAATGATTATGCTAATTCTGAAGCATGTTATTCTAGCCTAATGTGTGAAATTGTTGATGATAATAGAAAATTAAAACAATAGTTACATATGTAGTTAGTGTATGGTTATTAACAATACCTATCTACATGATAATTTACGCTTAACTATGATAATATATTACTTGGTATTACAAGTGATTTATTCAGTACGTGCTTATGAAAATAGATATCTAAAAGGCAATACCTGGCAACTTTATTGTTTTACACGAGAACTGGTTATTAAATAGGTACTATACTTACGTAAGCCGTGGCTGCAGAGTCGTAAACTGTAGTACGACGATAGTAGTACGAAGTACAGGCAAGCGTAACTCGACTCAGTATTTACTCGCTTATAATTGAATTTTATAAAACTAAGATTCGTTAGTCTGTTGCATAAACTAATAAACCATCTTTAAAATGTCGTGTCTCGGTTCTGGAATAACAATTTCACGGCACTGAGGAAATGATGTGGCATTTGCGTCAAAGAAAAACAATTTTTTATAAGTAAGCGGATAAAACGTATTATATTTAAAGAGTAACCATTTATTTCATTCTTCTCTGTCACGTAATCTTTTGTCTGTATTTGCTATTTAAAAGTTAGCTGATCAATCGAAAGATTGAATAAATATCTTTTTTCGATTGAATAATGATATTTTACAACAAGAAGAAATGTTAGCGACCTACAATTAAGTAGCGAAACATTGTGGCGCCATCGACTCTCAGATACCACACAAGTTCGTCAACCAAATCCTCTTTTTTCACCGAGGATTAACAATGATAATTAAGAAATATATATATATATTAAAGTTATAATAAATTATTTAACTGTATTTAGGAAATTTATCGTGCTTATTAACAGTTTAACCTATTTAGGCTGACATATGATATAACGTCGTTAATGACAATGCTAATAACTAATTTCCTGAACTCTCGTTCCATGTGGAGTATTGCTCCGTGGGAGATCTTTAATAGATACTTGATCGAGTTGTGAAACAATAACAAATTAATCACCACTTATTAACTGTGTGCGTAATAAGCACCATTGTTTTATACGTTGTTTTCTTTAAGTGAGCTCCAAGCAGCTTAAATGTTGTTGATGAGAGCTGAAAATCTGCACTCCACTTTTGGTGCGCACACTTTTTACTTGCATTTGTTATTATTACTATGTTAGTTTAATCTTGACAAAGAAATAAAACTTATTCTTTCTTTTATAAGCTTATTATCGATATGGGGTGTTGACTGTTCAACGGTTGTTGTGCGAAGCAAAGTCATAGATTAGAAATAACCCTAATATTCGATTCTTAGTTGTGTTATGCCAAAAAGAAATAACACAAAAATAGAAGTCTTCTTCTTAGTTTGCAGTCGTTGTGGGCGATACGCAAAAATAATATATAACTTTGTTTATTGATTCTCCAAATGAGATAATAAGAACATAAAAAAATTATTCAACATTCCGTTAAAATGTTTTACTATCATCAAATGGTTTGATAGTGTGATTGTTTCGTTTCAGTATGTCCGTCAATAGACATCCGCAACAACCCAGAGCACATGAAGAAGCTGCAAGACTGCCGAGTGATCGAGGGTTACCTCAACATAGTCCTCATGGAGCGCGCAACGGCGGCTTCCTTCGAAAACTATTCCTTTCCTAAACTCCGCGAGGTCACTGGATACATTTTGATATATAGGTAAACTATAATGGATTTATTAAAGGATACAATTACATAATCACTGTATCATGAGCCATGGCGTCAACATTCTATTTGACGTATCTAATCTCAATTCCGTGGGAATGCATGTGAATCAGACATATTTTGATGACTGTATAAAATTGCAAACGTCTATAAATAGTGCATTGTTCTTATTGAAGTGAATTGTTTTTGTTTAGTACACGTGTAAGAATTAGAAGTACCTAGTTCGTAGTAATATAACATAATAGTAGTACGTAGGCACTGTTTTTATTAGACACAATGCCATTGTTTTCTCCAGCTGTGGTCATAAAATATACTATTTTAAAAAGCTTTTACGGAGATAACAACACACCTTTATATCTTTTATTCATAAGTACTCCTCGAGGATTCGTTCCGACGCTTCGTAAAAACAAATCCAACTTTTGGGTGGAATGTTAATACAGGGTTTTTCCGTGAACGCCATATACGTTTTATTGCGCAGTGTTTGTTATGAAATAAAATTGTTTCCTGTCAACGTTTTCGACAGTTCTTTTGTGCATTTCAACAAATTGCAATCCTATATCGATTATATAAGGTTGTTAATAACCATAGGCACTCTGAAATTTATATCAAAGTTCAAATTATAATCTACCAAATTTGTAATACGGACTACAAAGTTGAGACTACAAACTGATAATATTTCAGACTGCGTGGCGTACGGAATCTGGGCGACCTTTTCCCGAACCTCTCCGTGATACGGGGCCTGCAGCTGTTCAAGGACTATGCCCTCGTCATCTTTGATAACGAAGGTCTAGAGGTATGTATTCTTGAATCTGAACTAGTGATTAATGTCTTCACTTACCGAAATCAGTATTCGTTATTGTAACCTAGGATAGAAATAAAACTTGCTTGCTTGTAGAAACAGTAAAGTATCTTTCGGTAATTATTTTTCTCTAATATTTTTAACATTTCAATATTGTTACGGTTTCCAAAATTGGATGATATCTTAGCTCAGCGATAAAGCCCTTATGATTAAATATTTAAAGGACAATAAAGTTGTTCTTAATTGCACCAGTAATGTTTTTTCACAGTATGTAGGTCCTAATAATTTCTAAGCGATTTATATAAATTATTTTTTATTACGGCACTTGAAACAATTTACATATTCAGTATTTTTAATGAGCATTTCTTGCAGTCCCTAGGTCTGCATTCTCTGTCTCGGATCGAGAGGGGTGCGGTCCGGATTCAGAACAACGATAGACTCTGCTACGCTAACACTATTGACTGGTCGAAGATTGTTGCGCTTGGAAATGATAATATTATAAGGGTAATTTATTTTTAGTTTTTAGTAGTACCAAAAGCTAGAAATAGACAAATTAAATTTCTATTTCATTAAACACAAATCCTAACATAGATAATGTAAATGATTACTTAATATACTTTAATCTCATGTATTAGCATAAATAGCCTAAATTAAATTGAATTGAAGTAAATTTTTAAAAAATAGAACTATAGTTGTATAAAGAGTAAGAAAATGCCTAGGTAGGACACCTACGTCATAGGCTAAGAAGTAAATATTGTAGGAATTTGTATGTCTTAAAACCATATATTGCGATTCTCTCTCGCACAATAATGCGTCCAACCAAACCTGTTTAGTCCGGCCGTGGGATCACGTTGTTATAAGTTCCGTTTTGAACAATATGAACGTATTATCAGCAAAATCAGCGGCCCTGGACGTTGAATCAAGGCTTTCACTAGGTACATAGACTTGCTGAGTTTCCAGTTTTCCCTATTGCTATTTTCATATTAAAACTTTGTTAAGTGAAATACAAAGTTTTAAGTTGATTCGATTATATAAAATGCGCAATAGTAGCAGTGAAGTAATGTTAGCTTTTTAAAAAGGTTACGTGTCTGCTAACAGTACGCGGATTACTCGTACGTCAACAATATTGAACGAGGAATGTTGTTTTCTTGTAATACATCATTAATATGAATTTATAGCCAATTCAATTTAACGCTATCTATTCTATATAATTTTAGTTTTATTTTATCGCTTCGATTACATCGTTATCCTATTAAGCAGGAATAATGACACAGCCGTTTGCACCTATTCAATTGTTACTAAAACATTAATGTTAGTATAAGTTGACATTGAGTTGTTTACAATGATGTACTCATGGGATACAATGTACTGAAACAGTTACGTTTCATGGCTGAAGGCTTGTCATATGAGGAGAGGCACAACGTCCTCGCTCTTCATTCGCTAAGATACGTCATCACGACGGTTGGATGTGTTATTTTGTTTTTTCCTGCATCAATACGAAACACGGCTCATCACGTTTTTTACCACCCTTCAATACCGGCACCCAGTAATCGAAGCGCCGAAATCGGTTAAAAACGACGATGATTTTAAACTATGCTTAACTTTTTTTGTTATGGTATAGTGGACAACGGAGCAGGTGGGTCTCCTATATGGTAAGAGAACACCGCCCATGTACAACCGCGCCACAGCTGCGTGTTGGTTGCGTTCCCGGCTTTTTTCGCCTCTTAAGCGGCATTTTATGGGCCTCCGATGTCCTCACTTACTCAGCGAAACAGTAGAAGTACCATTTCAAGTACAACTACCCTTTCACGCTGAGTATTCTGTGAGCCCGTGATATCACTTCGGACGAGCCGGCCCAATTAGTGGGTTAGCAATGCTCAGCGTGGCTCTTGCACGTGTAAAATAAAGAATTTACTGTTTAGTTGACTATTGGGCTTGAATTAGTAGTGCCCAGTATTGTATTATATTTAATTTCAATTTTATTACATTTCTCTTTTGTCGTTAACTCCGAATTGTACATGTCAGTGAGTTTGTTTGTGTGAAACTTACTTTGTATCGTACACGGATTGTGAAGCACTATTTTGAAAAGTGTAATTAGCGAATTTCTTGCTCTTCTGTACAATCTAAATCCCGAACCAGACGGTTGATTGTCACTTGTAAATTAATTATTTTTGTATTTTTTTGACGATTTAAAAGTGCTTACAACAAGCCCATTTAAATAAAAACAGTTTTGTATTAGTATTAATACTGTAATAAATTGCTTTTGTTTAAGAATGACCCGCTTTATTTGCAGTCTAACTACGACACTCGTCTATGTGGTTTATGCCCTAACGCACAAAGCCGAATGGAAGACCACAGACAGCAGCATTTGCAATGCCCCGCGGATTCCTCCGGCCGACTTCTTTGTTGGGACGATAAGCATTGCCAAAAGAAAGGTACCATATAAGTAAATGTATTTATTTAAAGGTTAAAACTTTACAATCAGAAATACAATTATAACATCAATTAAATCTAAATTTACATAGATAGACATCCAAATTAGTTATGTAATGTTAATAATTCATCAAACAATAAGTTACTTAATAACAAGACATGCGTTATATTAATTTATAAGTTTTATTCTTAGCGTTTGTTATTGTTTTATTATTCATTTATAAGTAAGTTCATTACGGACTGTTAATTTCTATAATGGATATATTATTCTTAAAAAATAAACAATTACTTACCACAAGATATTAAATACGCTCAATTTATTACTTTTTATGAAAATTATTGAAGGTTGCGAATGATGGTTGTGTTTAGTTGGTTCGTATTAACTAATAAATGTACATAAAATTGATAGAAGTTGAAGTGCTCAATAAAAATGTTGTTTCCTGTCATGTTTCCTAATTTATTAGGCCAGCAATTATTTATTATTTAAATATTCGACCAATAAACTTGTATTGCGCAAAGGAACGATTGCCGATGTCATTTGTAGTATATGTTAAAATGGGTGTTCAATTGTAACTCTTGTGGGTTAACTGCATATGCAAAATTTTCACTTCAGCATCTAGTTGACTGAATCATGTATACGTATAATTAGAGTATCAGATATACAAACTATATGACTATTAAGTATCATAATGAACAGATCGGGTGATAGGTGGACAGAATAAATGGTATCGAGTATGAACGGTACCAGTATTATAGAGAATGGAAGAAAATGGTACGACATGGCGAAGTTGTGTTAAATAAATCATCGACTATTTTTCAGACTGCCCAAGCTCGTGTGGTAGACGGGCCTGTGTGGACAACGGCACCTGTTGCAACGCTACCTGCCTGGGCGGTTGTGATGGCCCTCAGCCGAGCGACTGCCACGTCTGCGCCAATTTCTCCTTTCGCTATGGCGCCGAGAGAACCTGCGTGGAGCGATGTCCAGCCAACACTTACGAGGTACCTTTACTTTGGTCAACGCTCATTTTCGCTTCCGTTACATCTTTTACCGATATGGGAGAATTAATTTAAATATTGTTGAGATTAGGTAATATGATAATCGTATCGTTTCCACGCTTTTTATTTGTACATTATGAGTTTATTTTCCACAGTTAGCGCGGCGTTGTGTGACAGAGGAGGAGTGCCGCTCGATGCCAATTCCTCAAGCCCTGGATGGTCGCAGTCAACCCAACATCAAGGCGTACAAAATATTGAATAACAAGAAGTGCGTCTACATGTGCCCTAGTGGATATATGGAGGTATTTTTTTCTTATTTTCAAGAGTAATTTTAAAAACGAACTTCTAAAGTATTTTAGCTTCTGTGACTAGACGTCATACATCTGCCAGTGTCAATACAATATTTTCGTAAACATCGACGCAGAAGGATTTAGAAAAAGTTGTTCGAAAGATACAAATGTAATTTTGAATAAATGATAAAGACATAAAACTTATAAAACGTATACAAACATCACAATATTAATATTTATAGTTAAATGTTTTTCTCTATTTATTATTAACAGGGCCGTGCAGTGTAATACTTAATTAGTTTTTGTCATATTTAATCTTATTACGACGAGTTATATAGTTTGAATCTTCTTAAATATATAAATACACACACACATATATATATATATATATATATATACATTAGTTAATATTTTTATAAAAATTCTGCATTTAAAATGTTTATTTTTTATCCCCATTTTATTTTAGACCTAAATTTACTTCGTAATACTAAGTGTAATTGGTATTGTTAATTATTATTACATATTTTATCTCAAATAATATAATACAAGAGTTAATTAAATCAACTTTTAAAATTATTAATTAGACGCTGAATTATATAATTCGACTGTAACAAAAAGCCTCTGTTATTTTTGTATTTATTATTATTTGATTACTCGTAAAGAAAAATTGCAACTACTTATATACTGACCACATTTATTTTTACCATTTCATTATTTAAAATTTATGCAGTATAAGAAACACGACACATTTGCAAAATTTTATTCTTAGCCTCAATGTGAACTAAGTTACAGAAGTCCTATGCCAAATTATTTTATATTCTATTATTTTACTACTTTGTAATAGACATAAGAATTCTACGCCATAGTTGTTACAGCAATGTTTAAGAATGAATTGTAATATAGAGATGTGATGGTGTCAGACAGGGCAGGCGCACAATTCGCGATGCGAGCCGTGTCCACTCTCAGGCTGCCAGCGCGACTGCGAAGGCGGCAAGGTGGACAGTGTCGCTTCAGCTGAGAAATTCCGCGGCTGCACCCACATTAGAGGTGACTTAGAGATCGCCCTGAGAGCTAGCGGAGGTATGCAGACGGACCATAACAGTATCATCCACATTATTTCACATCTAAGATAGCATTCGTAATCACTTAAGGTTTTTAGATAATTTAACAGTGCGTCGAAGAAAAAACCGTCGAACGATATTGTTTCTTACATACACCGCCTTGACGAAGACCGATAATGAATGAGTTCTAGAGAAAAGATTACGAGCTTGATAATGGCCATAATACATCCCCGACAACGTATATTTAATTCTCATAGTTTGTATGAGAAAACAATGTTTGCCGGGTCAACTAATGTTTGATAATTTAAATAGTTACTATACCACGTTTGAATCATGATTGCATAATTCTACAGACGTTATGTTATCTCTCGGGTTATTAATACATATACGTCATATTCTATTGTAATTTTGCATATATTAAGCATTAATTTACCTAGGATAAGCATAGAATAATTTAATATATATTTCTTATTAAATATATATGTAGATATAGCTTTAGAATGGCTTTAGTAACTTATATTTACGCCCGACAGGTAACACAATGACGGAATTGGAGAAGAATCTTGGTGAGATACGTGAAATTGACGGCGCGTTACGGGTTGTACGTTCATATCCACTAGTGTCGCTCATGTTCCTGAAGAACCTCGAACGGATCGGTGGCCGACCCACCGACAAGTGAGTGTAATGTCAACGACGCCACTTTTATAATAAAATAAACATTGCATCGTACATCAAATTTAAAATAGATATCTTCTCAATGTGGGTTTGTTATTATGAGACAGAAACGATCCGATTTCAATGTCGCAGCAACGGCGTCAACAAAGCTCTTTGAATACGTAGGCAACTTCTTTAAAATCAACTATGACTTCTAAAGTAATTGTTGCCATACTATTTATATGTGTTTTGCAATATCTGCAAAATATTTTAAATTAAAACATAAAAACAATAAGATTTATGATAAATGTAATCAATGTTATGAATGTATTCCTCACGTAATATTTAGATATAAATATTGTCATTTATTTAATATTAATTATAGGGGACAAAGTTTACACATCTTTAATAACCCAAATCTCGAGCTCCTATGGGATTGGAGTACGGGAAAAAGGATAGTAATCGTCTCTGGCCGGCTTTTCATACATTTCAACCCGAAACTGTGCTACAACCAAATAGAAAAACTCAAGAATATGACATTGAGTTCCGTGACAACATTCAGTGACCTTGACGTATCCAAAGACAACAATGGAGACCAGGCTTCTTGTAAGTAGAATACGTGTAAGTAGTTTATTCTATTCTTAAGAATTGTTTTGATTGTTAGGATGGCAACATTTAGAATACACTTTCACTATCTAATCCATTTTAGGTTTATACGAAATTGCATGAAATTAGCAATTCTCATTTTAGCTTTAAATAGGAAATTAAAGAAACTAACCTAATGAAACATTTTTCACACACTGCGTGAATATTTTAAGATATAATCGTTATTTCTTTAAAGTGTTTTCACCATAACTATTTATTTTGTAATCAGGTTTCCAAGACACGCTACATCTGAAGGTGAGCTCTCTTATAAACCGTGTTGCGATTCTGACATGGGACATGTATTGTTCGGAGGACACCCGCAAACTTATTGGATACTCCATTTACTACATACAAGCAGAACACAACGTCACTTTGTATGGGCAGCGAGACGCGTGTTCTGACACGTAAGCTTAGTATACATTAAGTTATATATAAAATACTCTGTGTGCGAATGACTTAAACTTTATATCGAAATTTCTAAATTATGTATAATTAATGTCGTTTTCAATTCTTTATATAATAGATAGTTGTGTGCAGTTGTCGCTTAAATAATTTTGATAGAAAGCAGATGAATGATAAATCCTTAACTAGTTGCAACATTACCGCATATACACACTATGTGCCCGTTTAAATATTATTTTTTTTTATTTACATTACAGTTGGAACGTTCGCGATATAACCATGGACGAGGTGCGCACTAATAACACAAAACCGGCCGCGACGAGCAAAAAGAAGATACTATCAAACCCGTGCAATGACATCCAGCCATTGTTCTATCCCCTCACTCAGCTCCAACCTTTCACGAGATACGCAGCGTACGTGAAGACGTACACTACAAGGGACAGGAAAGGCGCACAGAGTCCTATCATATACTTCACAACTATGCCGGGCCGTAAGTACGCAGCATTTTAATTGATGTATCATTGTAGTACTTAATTAAAACAGAGGCTAGTTTAAAATAGATGTATTTGCTACGTTTTTCTGCGCCAGCGAATTACCAAGTCATCCCGTATTGTAGTGGACTTGGTAGGCAGAATATGTAGTCTCATCTGCATCACTTAGAGGTTTTCGTTTCACAATTGACCGATTTTTGAGATATTTTGTGTCGCACACCGCTAGTGACTTAAGTAACTAGCTGCCTATAGAGATATTTCCAACGACGACTTAGGGACTTTCAAAAACTCAACAATAAATAATCGGGGATATGTAGTTCATTACTATAATTAAATATTCTAGGTAAGAATATATAAATTCCTTACATCTAAAGTAAATATAAAAAAATCTATAAAATTGGTTTCACTTACTATTCATACGCATAATATACTTCATAGTATTTCAACGTCTCAAATGTGTGTCAGATCCCAGCCCGCCGCGTGGACTAACCGTGGAGAACCTTAGGGAGCACTCCGCGACGATCAAGTGGCAGGAGCCAACGATGCCCAATGGCACGATCGAGTCTTATCGGATCGAGATACAGGCCAACGCATACAACAAGCACAAGATATTGGCTGATAACCTGAACTACTGCAGCAACCGTACGTATACAATTTTATTATCAACCGGCAATTAGTGACGTGATCTTTTATTCAGCATTTTATAACCACCTCTCCACCTTTTCATGACATACGTGTTTTTAGTATCTCTTTATGGTATAACAGATAACGGAGTAAATGAGTCTCCTATATAGTAAGAGAATACTGTCGCCCATGGACAACCGTGACACGGGCCGCAATTTGGTAGTGTTGTCGGCTTTTTAAGACCCTTATGCGCCATAATTTCAAGGACCTTCGGTGTATTCACTCACTCAGCGAAACACAGTATCTTTTCACGCTGTGTATTCTATGAGCCCGTGGTATCACTTCGACCTACAAAGAATCTTAAAATGTTTCGAATATTATTTTTAAATACAGATATAAAGTGCAATGTATTCTGTATTCTGAATATGAAATATCTGATATGAAAAAATACAGGTGATATCTTACTAGATCTTCCCTCCCCCTCTTTTCAAGCTTAACGCGATGAATGGACGGCTCTCAAATGCAATATAATTTTCTTATTTCACACAGTTGAGAATCAGAAACAGGGTTAATTTAATATGATATGCTTACGGATATAATATTTTCACGCTGTCCAGCAAGCGCACTGGCCAACATGATAGCGGTTCGAGGGGACGAGGTCGTCGAAAAGAAAGAGGATAAAACGACTGGGGATGTGAAGAGCGAGACGTGTGCGTGTAAAGAAGACAACAAGCCCACCGTGCGGTTCAATTCTGAGGCCGAAGAAGAGAGAGTTGAGAGTATTGACTTTGAAAATGAGTTGCAGAATCATGTAAGCGATTTTGTATAGCAAGCCACACAGATTGTGTTTTAGTAAATCATATTAACTAAATATTCCTATTCCATACTTCTGGGTTATAGGACAATACACTTTTACTTGGCAGATAAAGCATTTATTATATATATATACAGTAAATCTTAGATTTATAGGCATTATACATATTACTGTGGGAATATTAGGTATTACTTCACCCGGCAAACGTTATTTTCTATATTCATTATGAAAGTTATATATATTATATACTATCGCTGACTTTTTTATGGGCATTATCAACCGCTACAATTTTTCTCTAGAACTCAATCGTATAGTTTTCATCGTTAAGGCAGCGTTCGTAAGAAACATTATCGTTGGATCGTTTTTTCTTCGACTTACTTTACCGAATCTTAAACCGAAATCCGAATTCGTTAGTGAGTAGCAGATATGTAGTAGATTATAGTATATTATATTATTACTATAGTATATTATGTAATTCACAAATAACATAGCGTTCTATTGAGGTAATAATTGGCAAGATCGGTTCAGTGAATGCAACGTCACAAACACACGAAGTTTACTTCTTTATAATGTTAGTCCAGATAGGAGTATTAGTTAAGCTTAGGTACTGAAGAACGACAGAATATTGATGAATTGTTATGTTTAGGTGTACGTGAAACAAGGTAACCGAACAACAAGTTCCACATCGAGTCGCGTGCGCCGATCCATAGACAATTCAGTGAACAGCATGCTCGTAATCCTGAGCGACATACATGTGCCGCGCATAGGCTACAACTACACCAACGAAACTGATGAAGGTAAGCTTTTCTCACTAGCTGTATATCTCTTTCTTTCTGTCAGTCAACACCACCTCGGTATAGTTGTCTTGCTCATATACAGTGGTTTGGTGGCTGACATAAGAATTTACTTTTATATTACGAATTAAATCCTACACCGGCAAAGTGAATGGTTTAATATAAAACGAGCAAAAGTATAACATTTAAAAATATTACACATCAAAGAATATGTGACCCATATAGTTTTGAACAAATCCTTTTACATAGAACCTATAATTTAATATACTAAATCATTCTTACATCTTACTAAAAACAGAGATTTTTATGGTATAGTGTTAATCATAATGATCGTAGCTTATTTTTCAAATAAAATGGTTTAAAAATATCTAAACATATTTCAGGCTATGTAAAGTCCATGTACTTTGAGCTGAATGGAAAGGAGCGCTCGCTAACGGTGGAAAACCTTCGACATTTCACATGGTATACAGTCAACATCTGGGCGTGTCGGAACAAGCACGAAAACGAGACAATCGAAGATTACACAGACTCTTGGTGTTCAGTGCGAACGTTTTATAATTTCCGCACTTTGGAACAATGTGAGTGTAACAATTTCTTACCTTTTGCAAGGAGCCTCTTGTTTCGCATAACAAACAAGGAAATAACATTTGTTTATGTTACGGTGTAGTAAATTCCGATGTCGTTCGCAACGTGCAAGCTACTATTGTCCCATCAAACAAAACTCTGCCTGGAATCAACGTGACGTGGCTGCCACCCGACGACCCCAATGGATTCGTCGTCGCCTACAACGTTTATCATTCCAGACTCGAAGACAGCGGACAGGTACGTTTTTTCAATTGGTTATTATCAATCTACTAGTCTAATTCTGTGGAGACTGATGGAGATGCTCGCAATATTTTCTTCTCTTTAGACACCTGACGCTGGTTTGACGAGCTGCATCCGAGCTGATGACTTTGTGAAAAATGGCCAAAGTTTCGTAATACGGGCATTAGTGGCCGGTAACTACAGTATACGCATCACACCGCTTACTGTCAGTGGCGTCGGTAATGTCTCTTCAGAGCATTACATTCACATACCGGTAAGTGCTATACTTTATATAGCTATACTCTTTTTACATGTGCTGTGATTGCAAAATATTTATTAAAAACGTCTCATAAATCTCCATTTGTTAGTGTCATTCAATATTTTTACTCGTCGTACATCGAAACATACTTATTGAACCGATTTGATAGGTAACTATTTTCTGAGTTGGAGTTGCCAATGCTACACTTGCCATTTGATTGTTCATGAATTTTATACATCAGCATATTGTAATTGACATTTTCACAACGAAGTATTATATATTATATATATGATTAATAGATGAGGTGATCTCGAAGTTGGAAGTTTTGTTTCTTTATATACGTGTTACCTATTGAGTGATTTTGTAATGTTAATATGAATATTTTTAAATACAGGAGGCGAGAGCGGAGGGCGGCTACGACTGGGTTTGGGGCGTAGTGGGCGGCTGTGCGGTAGTGGTATGCGCTGCTGCTTTGGGCGCTTGGTACGCTCGCCGCGCCTTGCACACGCACGACAACAATAAGCTTTTCGCACGAGTGAATCCCGAGTACGTGTCCACTGTGTACGTGCCCGACGAGTGGGAGGTGTCACGTACGAGTATTGACTTCATACGCGAGCTTGGGCAGGGCTCTTTTGGAATGGTACTTATTTAATTCTTCTATTATATAACTATAGACGCAGAGGGTTATCATTATTAAATGCATAAGTAAATCTAAAGCAAAGATAAAGATATCTAGAAGTAAGTAAATATGAAATGCGTTACTCTTACTGGGCATGGAGCACTTATCTCTGTCAGTTGCACATTACGCTACAAGAGCAGTAAATAAATACATCCATTGAATGAAAAACTAAAAATATTCAATCCAAAAGCACTATAAGTCTATAATAAACCTGAACTCTAAGATATGATTATTTCTTTAGGTATATGAAGGGCTCGCTAAAAACATTGAAAAAGGCAAACCGGAAACTCGATGCGCTGTGAAAACTGTCAATGAGCACGCCACTGACAGGTAAGGTCTTATATCCAGCATAATCATTTGTATATATTATTATTTGTAATTGTACTTGAGTATAACATTGCCTCTTACTCTACAGGGAGCGCATCGAGTTCCTCAATGAGGCTTCGGTAATGAAAGCATTCGATACATTTCACGTGGTACGGCTATTGGGCGTGGTGTCCCGTGGCCAGCCGACGCTGGTTGTGATGGAGCTAATGGAGCAGGGCGACCTTAAGACCTATCTTCGCTCGCATAGGCCGGACGCAGACTCTTCTTTGCCAAGGAAGGGGCCAGCGCCTTGCCCACCCACGCTACAGAATATACTGCAGGTAAATAACGATTTCAGTGCACTTGAAATAAAACACACGCTGTATTTTATTATAAATATCATATTTTTTAAAGATTGTATATATAATTGATATATGATTTCCACATAATTATTTGTCTGTTTAATAAATACTTATCCTATATATTTCAGCACTAAAATTAAACAACTGAATACTACTATACTACTATAGAAGTATCTTATTGGTGTCTATATTCACTAAATGTTGTTATTATATCCCCTTTTCTAGATGGCTATAGAAATAGCTGATGGTATGGCCTACCTATCGGCCAAGAAGTTCGTGCACCGCGATTTGGCTGCGCGAAACTGTATGGTTGCCGGAGACCTGACGGTAAAAGTTGGGGACTTCGGAATGACCAGAGACATTTATGAGACTGATTACTATAGAAAAGGCACGAAGGGACTTCTGCCTGTGCGCTGGATGAGTCCAGAAAGCTTAAAGGATGGGGTCAGTCTATTTTATCAATCGTTACAAATATTTATTTCACACGCTTTTAATTTTTTATTACACATGTTTAAGAACAATGTACATTTTGTAATTCTACTAGATAAAAGAGACGTGTTCTTCGTGGTTTAATGAATGCCGTCACAAAATATTATTTTTTATGTTTTAGGTGTTCTCAAGCAACAGCGATGTATGGAGTTATGGTGTAGTTTTGTGGGAGATGGCAACACTTGCAATGCAGCCCTATCAGGTGTGATACTATTTTAAATAAACCAAAAATACTAGAAAAAAACATTGGTTAAATTTATGATTACATTATTATAATCGCAACGATTTTATCAGGGGCTGTCGAATGAGCAAGTAGTCCGTTACGTCGTTGAAGGCGGTGTAATGGAGCGCCCGGAACATTGTCCGGATCGGCTTTATGAGTTGATGCGGGCTTGCTGGGCTCATAGGCCCGCGGCGAGGCCCAGTTTCCTCCAACTAGTTGCGGAACTGATGCCCACGGCCCAGCCTTACTTCCGACACAGGTCGTTCTTCCATACACCACAAGGACAAGAGATGTATGCGCTGCAAAGAACCGCTGCAGGTGAGTTTTACTTTCCCCCTGTCTTTGACCTAAATATACATATTGTTTGTTATTTTAAAATGTACATTATTTTTATGGCTTCCTAACAAAATATTTTATTATTGGGTCGAACAAAGTTTTTTGAAAATATCTTTCATTGTTGCATTTTAATTTTACCCTCTACACATTACGCACTATTTTCCAAAAAAACATGGTTCACACTCGCATACGAATTTTACGACTAATATCTAACGAATGACCACTTATCTAAGTGTAAAATTGACTAGTGTACAGCACGCTATAATAATATATTTCAATAATTTCCGGCAAATGATAACAAAATACGTTTTATGTACTGGTTTTCATATCATCATTGCATACATACATGCCTTATTGCTACGTATCTGGAATGTCTGAAACGTAGCGTACTTTACTATATTTACGAATTTTAACGTTAGCTACTATCCAGAGCATGCTATGCCTTGGATAGTGAAGTCTAGCAAAATAGAAATCCCGTCTGTTAGTTGTCAGTTGTATAATTGGTTGTTCTTTTGTTTGCACGTCCATGCCGTCAGACGATTGTAGAGAGCAGACGGCCCCCACCTAACCGTAAGTGGTACTAAATGCATGCTTCCACTGTATTAGCAGCACAAATTTTGTTATCATTTCCTGTGAAACTATTAACCATTAAGATTGCCCACTTACGAAGTCTGTTTGGCCATTGTAGTTTGGTTTTGAAAAGAGTAGTCAAGTTTAGAAGAGATTTAACCATCTTTGCAATAGGACAACTAAAAATAAAATCTTTTAAGTCAGACTCTTTGGCACTGTTGTAGAGCCGAACGCACTTCGATACATATAATATATATTTCCATATATCATATTGTAGTGCACATAGTTTCATATCTGAAGTTTTTTCTTTACAAAATATTTGTATGCTACTTTACAGAATTTGTGGCATAGAGTTTAGACGGCCTGGCATTTGTGGAATAAATAGTTCTACTTAGGCGTAGGACTATAACTTTATAATGTATAAAGTAACCGTTCAGTTCCCGTCGTGAGGTGTGTATATTGGGGAATTTAGTTCAGTATATTCATAAAAAAAATATATTTTCAGAGGAAGAGCAGGAAATGCAAGAAGTGAACGTAGGCGCAGTAGCGACGGGATCTGGCTCGAACCTGTTTGGCGTGTCTGGGAGGTTAGCGTCGTGGGTCCGGGAGCTGTCTTCGCTGCGTTCGCGGACGTCGGACGACGCGGCTGCCGAACCTCTGCAGCCCCTTCAGCCCCTCGATGGGTCACGCAAACCTCCTCCCAACGGAACCCTGACCAGGCAACCTCCGCCCTGTTAGCGGCACACCACATATCTCTTGTCCACCGTCTACGAGTAATAATACCCTTTGCATTTCACTACAGATACCGCTAGATCGTCTTCGCAACCTTTAAATCGAACAGATTATGTCGACGAGGTTACCTCGCTTTGAGGACGACAACTTTTGTACATGTTATACCCCTGTTGAAACTGGAATTTATACTTGTTAAATATTGCAACATAATCGAATTTTTATATAGTCTGAAAGTAGTGAAATCGTGAAGTGCAAAGTCCTAGTGAAGTGTGGTGGAACATTAGTGGAGTGACGCAAGGCGACGTCGAGTCGCGAATTATCTACCTCAAGCCGTCGACCGGCTCTTCGAATCCTAGTTGTAAGCGTAGCTAGTGAATTGTTCGCCACGTTTTATTTATTTTTACATACGTTTGTACTGTAGTCGTCCGATCCTGCTGGACCACTCTCACACCTGTGTTTCGCCTGGAGCTGTTCACATTTACCAACATTGAGATGCTTCCGGCAATACATACATAGAGTACAATAAGATTCCGCGCCGTGTGAGGGTGTGTCCCGTGCCGATATACAAATATATATTTGTTCGAAAGCCGTATTGGCTTAGTTTAGTCGATTGTGTTATGCACGACGCGTGCTGAATTGAGTCGAAGCGGGAAGGTTAGCTTGAATATACGAATAGGCATAGCACGAGTAATCTGTGCAGTCGCAGGGCAATGGTGTCGATTCGGTTGTACACAATGTCAAGTAGAATATGGATGCGAGCAACCTGCTGTGTCAAAACAAGAGCCATAAGCTTCTGCGGGTTTGGATCCAGGATCTTTTACTATTCCAACATTTCTGTAGCTACCGAGGTGGCAAATATAACCATTAATTATCGTAAATGTCTATAAACTGAAATTTTAATAGACAATTTAGTTCTATAATCTATTGCGCTACAATAGCTAAATATGTAAAGAAAAATGTAATTTAAAAGTATTAGAGTAGAAATGCTCGTTGACAAGAGAATTGTCAAGTGCCGGCAGAATCGACACCAACGTGCCGAAAGGCAGTGTAGAAACGTCGTGCAGTTAGTTCCATATCAAGGACTTGTGGCGACAAGCCGCCGCCGAACGATAAATCCTATATAGTTTACCTCAGTAACATAGTTGTATCAATGTCGTTTTTGACGCAGCCTATTATTGTTAAGTTATATTGTAAGTTGTAATATGTGTATAGTTACATAAATTAAATAGGATCGTGTACAAATTAATTGTATTTAACGTATTCGCAAAGCGCGTCCACATGCGGTGTCAAGATGTGTTGATCATTTGTTGTTGTAGTACGTGAATGTTTGCCGTTTGACGGAGAGAAGGCGAGGGAGAGGGGCGTGCCCCTCGCCATAATACTCAAGACGCGTTTTTCATCGTCATAAATCGGATTTAACCACCAAAGACTTAAAAACTCTAAATTAATATCGGCTAAGTTTGTATTAAAATTGTGTAGCTTCTATTCCGCTTAACTTATAAACGTAAATTCGTTGTCTTTTTCTTATCGATAAGCGTATAAGTTCACTTTTATACATTTTTCGATTATAATTTTTTTATATTAAAATATTCAACATCAACCTCACGTAACAAATTTATGATTATTCCATAGCCAAAATCTAAATGTCAAGACATTATGTTTCGTTGTCATTTTCGTATTGACAAGCGTATACCTAAGTCACTTATACATTCTTCAATTACAATTTTTTATATCAATATATTATATATCAACCTCAAATAACAAGTTTTGATTATTCTACAGCGGAGATGTAATTCTCAAGACCAATGTGGGAAATCTTAGTTGATCAGTGATTGTAAAAAAGTTAAAATTTTAACCACTTGGTTGCCTCACACACACACGTTGTAACAATTTCTATTCATTGTACTATATTAAGAGTTTGGTCTTTATGGTTCAAAACCAATTTCATATTTGCCGTAAGACTAGTGCACTAAAGAGTAAAATTAGTTAAAAATTGTATAAAAAGAACATCAAACTGCGCACAAATGATGAAATGATGGCAAATGATGAAAACATTAAATCGTACGAATTGTACTTTAGATTTACTCCATATTTCGTTTGACCAGTTATCACAATATGTATATTCGAACATACGTTAGAAACGTGTACCTACTACGTAATCGGTGAAACGTAATAAGCCAAAGTAGACTCGGATATACAAGAATCGAGAACACCGAACCGGTAGGGTGTAGAGCGGTTCGGCCCAAATAACTTTTATGTGGTTTAAGGGTATTAACGAGTGCCTTCAGAAATCCAGCCTTCAATGGAACGCGGGATTGTTGAATGTGAGCAACATGACAGCAACGTACGATCGCACTTTCATTTTGTGTTTAATTTATTTATTATCTTTAGCATCAATTTGTTGAGGTAGGTTTAATCACACCGTTATGATAACTTAGTTTAAAGTTAATGCTGCATCACGTTTTAGCGTTACTAATTCAAGAAGGCGATGAGAAATGTTCTTTGATAAGGTTCTAGAAATGCAATGCACATGAATGTGTCGTTGTCGAGGGCTCAAGGCACGCTGCATTAGTTGGCACAACTTGTTTCCTTTCTGTATTCCGTTTTAAAACTTAAAAACGTTAAAAAGGATTTATTTTTTTATATTGCATGGTGCCTTTTGCTCAATTAATTGTGTATTTAGATATGTAACATAATATGATGATTATTTATAATGTCTGTTTAACCGTCGGACAATCGCTTCTCGCTAGCCGGCTGCTAAGCCGCTTCAGTTCCTCTATAGTCGAGCCCGCCGCGGAGTGCCAACGAAACAAGGTCCTCAGCTATAAGTACTGAGATAGAGGACCACGTTCGTTTGACGCGAACACGGTTCCTACACCATATCTCGCACAACGTTGCCTCACACAGCGTTCCCTGCGGTTTTTTAATACAGAGTCGCTAGTGATCAGTGACAGATGACTAATTTTAAATACAGAACAGTATTTATTTTCATTGTGATTTCCACTTGGCAGATTTTATACCTCATAATTATTGACTGATTATATTATTTCCAAACAATGTGTTCCTCGTGTGGATTGTGTGTGTGAGTTATGTGCGTGTTAAGTGTGAAGGTAGCGTTGTGCTCTATGCTCAATTTAGAAACAATTCACCAAATGAATGAGATAGTGTATAATTTTTATATTAACGAGAACCGAGTACCTATTAATAATAATTTTAATATTTATATTAATAAAAGTTATAAAAATTCATTGAAATAAAGATTTTTATTTATGTAGACTATCTAAATTATATAAAATAGTCGAGCAAATAAATAAATACTGAAATTTATGTGGGTATAGATTGGGAGAATAGGTTATTTATTTATTTTTAACTATAGAGTATTCTGAAAGTTTATTTCTTTTTGTTATTTACTCTACGTTGCCTCAGATCTAATATTAAAGGTCTTCGGAGTATTTTAACAGTTTGCTTGCAGTCACAGAGCTTTGCTTTACTATATTGTTGCAACAGACAGGCCATATAGAAGCACCCCTGTTCCCCATTATGATTAATTTTCTTTAAAGATTCAATATAATATTCAGGAAGACCATGTTCTTCAGCCCCTAAGATGATAACTTCTTTGTAAGTCCACGACGGCCAGTATTCTATAGGAATTTCATCATTATCTCCTCTAGGAAGAGGTAAAACTGTTTGTTCATACATGCGACAAGTAAGTTTTCCCATATATGGAGTCACAATTACAACATGTTTCACATAGTAAATGTTTTTATCCACTCCTTCCTGCCTGTAGAAAGACAAGGCTTAATTCAATTTGCAAAATAAAAATTCGTGATTCCATAACATAACGACTTACTCATCAAGCGACGCTATGTTATCAACATGCATTAGCCATACTACACCCCAAACATGTGCATTAGCTGTTGGTACTGTAGTACCTGAAGGGCCTCCCCAAAACTTTGAATATCTAATGAAATCCAATCTGTAATTCTGCATAATTTATTAGGTTTAAGAATTTCTAACATTTCACCTTTGACACCAAATTGCAGAGGCAATTTAAGTTTTTTCAATACATATTAAGTTGACAAGCTTTTCTAGCAAGTTTAAACATAATAACCAGTATTAATTTAAATATACTGAGATAAATTGTAATGTTTTATATATTCTAAACGATAGTATAAATTTACTAACATCTAGTCTACCAATAGAAATAAACTGTGCAGATGGGTTATTCATGTGAATTCTGAATGTCCACAAATTACTTCCATAAGAAAAGTAAAAAAATGTATTTGGTTTATAAACTAGAGATTTCATTGTATTTCAAATTAAAACTTTTATTAATAAAATATAGTTATAATAATAACAAATATATATATATTGACATCATAATATTCTGGATGTCTGCTGTGACATTAGTTAAGGGACTTTAACAAAATGTCAATTATAACAGTCTTTATTCATCTACATTACAACACAATCTGAAAAGTATCATATATTTAATTTTTCAATCATTTTAGGTGAAGCCTTTTGACCATTATGTGGTATCATTTTAATCTTTATGATATAATCTTTAGGTAACTTGCACTCTTCAGCTCCTTTAATAATACAATCTAAATATGTTATTGAAGGTCTTCTATCTTCTGGTAGTACCTCATCTTCTTTCTGAGGAGGTGGATTAATTGTCTGTTGATACGTTCTGCATTGAACAGTCTCCCCATGTGGTATCACAATATCAACAGTTTTAGGAAAGTACCAATTTGTATCTACACCTTCTTGCCTATAAACATTAAAACTATAGCGATTATTCAGGATTAAATCTGAAGTTTCCCTACCAATTAATTAAGATTTTTATCATGTTATGGATAGGATGCAGTGTTAACTCTCATACAGCATAAACGATCGATAGAAGAGAGTAAAGAGAACATATCAAGAAATGGAAAGAATAGATAAATAAGAAACCCTTTAATTATTATAAAGAGTTTGCATTATATATTTTTATCATTCATAGGAAAATATACATTTCATAGAAAGTATGACATTCAATATGTAGTTGGTTACCAGTCTAATGAAGGCATGTCTTTGTTCTGAACTCTCCAGACAGCTCCCCAAACATGACAATCTTTAACAGGGACAATTGTAGCAGAAGTTCCCCGCCAATGTTCACTGTATTTCATAAAATCCAGCCTATGATTCTAGAATTCAAACATACCTAGTTATTAATTAATAAGAGGGAAATTAATACAAATATTTATCTCATAAACTCACGTCAAGCCTTCCAATTCCAATAAATTCCGCAGAAGGATTATTAATACGAATTCTTTTCTTTAATAAATTGCTTCCATACGCGAAATATAAGAAAGTATCTTTTATCGGTGCAAACATTATCGATATAGTTTTTCCTTAAAATTAAGGCGTCTAGAAATATCCCGGCTAGCTACCGCACTGAAATATTTGTTACAGGTTGTTTATATTATTATTGTTGTTAAAATTTATAAAACATAACAAAAAAAAAATTATAATTCTTATACCGCTCTTGTTACTTGTACCAATGTTGTGAGACATGACAATTTACTTCTAGCAATTTTACCATAAAATGTTACCAAAAAGCAAGACTCCACGCCATTACTAAAATTCTTCGATTTTCCAAGTGTCAATCTGTATAATTAAACAAACCACTTACACAAGCTGACCGAATTGCTGTTACAAAAAAATGGCTTCAATGAAACCAAATGTTTGGAACCATTTTCAAGTACTAATAGCCTATAATATAAATAAGTAATAATATAAATAAGTATTAATTAATAAATTCATGAACAGAGTAATTGGAGTTTTCATCTAAATTTCAAACCCCATATTCGCCGCAGTAAGATTTTCAAAAATTATCCTTAGTCTATTGAGTATTTATTGGATGAATTTTCATATTTACACGTATCACACACAGAATCAGCCGCTATAAGGGAAAAAAGTATCAAAACGTTTTACTCTAATTTCCCCAGTATTGCTAACGTCTATTTCTTTTTTCCCTTTTTGCCATCAGACCCTTCTAAATTCTTATTATATTATTTAGTGTCTACATAATTCTATTACATGGGCTTTTAGGTTAGATCAGGTTAGGTAAGTGTCCATGTACGAAGAATCATTAATCCTAGGTGAGCCTTCTGCTCGTTTTCCACCACTGGTAACTGGTATTATGTCTTGGTTCAAATTTCTTTTCTTATCACAGAAAGCTATATCCAATTAAAATTACAGCCATTAATAAACACTTCAAAATTGTAATATTCACATCTACCATAGATATTTCCATGGCATTAAATTATATTTCTATGGTTTTAATTACTTTTATATTATTATTTTATTATTATTTTATTTACCTTGCATTAGTTTTTTGTGGTTTTAAAAATTTAATTCAATGCTATTTCAACCTTAACAAAAAATATTAAACAAAATTGTAATCGAAGCAATAAAAAAGTTTATGTTGCAATGGATATAATAACTTGTAAAGAAATTAATAGAATGGAAGACCTAAATACTTACATTATTAGCCAATCTAAAGATGGATTTATCATTCTAGTGTTCAAATTATCAGTATTTTTTTGTAATTACAATTTACAGTTGCTTGATTTAAGTGGTTAGGAAAAATAATTAAAATACTGTTATATACGAGTACTCGTATTATGTAAACACATTTGCAGTATAGTCAATGCTGAGATTCAGCTTATTAAACTTCTGTTAATACTATTAAGGATGTAAAATAAATATTTAAGTATATATATATTGTAATAAGTAAATTTTTTGTAAATGTAATATGCCAATAATGTATTATTAAAGGAATTTTTTAGTCTGTTAAATGTTTGAATATATTTGCATTCCACTTGAGTTAATGTTAGTAACTCACAAACATTTGGGCCGGAAAGGACCGTGGTAGCCGCGCTATTGTTTCGAACTTAGTAGGACACATCTAACTCTATATACTCGTAGTAAATTTTGGTATTTTCAATGCAGAAATATTGAGTCCTTTTAACTGATTCAAACTAAAAGGATAACCGAGGCCCTGGATAATTTTATCGATGGCTGTTCGACCATTTGTTGGGTATCTGTAGATGTATTCTATGTAACAAGATGGAAGTCCACATTCAACGGCTCCTAAAGCTATTACCTAAAAAATAAAAACTAATAAATAGGCATACAGACCTGAAAAGTTTGAAAGCTTTGTTACTGTATGATAATATTTAATTTATATAAAGGCCTACACTAGGTAGAATTCATGTTTAGTTAATAATTGGCCATACATTTTATCGAAATTACAAACCAATTCTTCCTAATGCTATTCCGACATTTTGGGGAATCTATATATATTCATTAATATAAAAATATTTCGTGAAATTCAATTTTTTATTGAGGAGCTACAACCACAAACAGCTTATATTATCTAGTGTTATTCTCTTATTGTGTATTTCACTTGTATACTCTATAAATAAATTGTTTTGTTAAGTGGAAAGTAACTAAGTTTTGAGTTTTTACCAATAATTAATGAAACATTATCCAAATATTAATTTAACACAATGACAACAGTTTATAAATTATTGCGGCATTAATGTGATGTGGTTTGCTATATCTATCGACATTTCATGGACTTTAACTATTTCGTTGCTTCAAAATGAAGAAACTAATGTTTTACTAAAGAAACATATTTTTTTTCTCGTTTTACTTATTGTATAGCGGACAACGCAGCAGATAGGACTCCTATATGGTAAGAGAACAGCAACGCCCATGGACATCCGCGCCTTAAGACGCATTTTAAGAGCCTCCGATATCCTCACTCAGCGAAATACAATAGAAGTACAACTTCACGTTGAGTATTCTGTGAGCCCGTGCTATCACTTCGAATGAACTGGCCCAATTAGTGCGTTAGCATATGCTTCAACATGGCTCTCCAACGGGTGAGAACTATCTATTTGGTGTGTGTGAATTTTGAGAATTTTATTTTATTTTATTATTTATAAACGTTTTACAATGCCTTGAAAGTATAAAGTACCTACTTGTAAGTATGTATTGCTGGGCCTCCTTTCTAGCGGAAGATCCTCAGGTCGTACTTTTTGTATATACTTCGTCATTTGGTATGTTCTAGCTGTGATTGTTTGGTTTCCTAAATAAAAAACTTGTACGTCCTTAGGTATATATAATCCATCGTTTACTCCTTCTTGCCTATTCAAACAACATTAAATAATTGAAATAAATTCACTTGAAAATAGCGTAAACTTTAAGATAACTACATTAGAACTACTAATTCATCGAACCTATTTACTATATTATAAAATAATTGAAAATTGTTCAAATATAGAGCTACAGTACCTAGCAAATAAAATTAATAAAAATACTTACTGATCTAGTGCATCTATATCGCTACAGGCTATAGCCCAAACGGCGCCCCAAACTACATCTTCGGAATCTGCATGTATAGTCGCCGGAGCTCCTCTCCATCTCGATGAATAGTTATCGAAGTCTAATCTGTATCCCTAATATAACACTGGCGTATTTCAGTTACATTTATTATTATATATTTTATCTATTAGTGGATGACTTATACATTAAAGTTTCACCTAGCAGAGACATACCTAATGAAGACATGAACGATTGACAACTTAATTTATGGTCTACAACATTACTTATTCTTACCGGTAATTTGGCACAAGTTATAAAGACCGCAGAAGGCACATTTATTCGTAACCTCGACTTCAGCAAGTTACTCCCATAAGCAAAGTAAAATAACTTGCTTTCATGTTTTTTTTGACACTTACAACTTAACAACAGAAAATAGAATATTACAAGAAAACTGCGCATTATTGCTTACTTAAATTTGATACTAAAGCTATCTACTATACGGTACTACGAAATATATAGCGTGAGTTTACTTTATAGTTTATAACGAAGCTGCAACTTGTAGATGTCTACAATGAAATCCGTATGAGTCATATGAATATGTAAGAAAACCAATATGTCGATACTATTATATACGTAATACTCAAAGATTAATAGCAACCAAACTTCTACTCTGAAATATTTGTTTGTATGAGCACACGTACGTCGCAGATGCCACGGCATTTTAAGCATGAAATAGAAGCCATAATCATTACACATAAACGTTTACTTAAAACACCGTTTTATTCCGTCACTCTCTCGCTAACTTGCATTTATTGTTGTAAAAACAAGACAGAACACGTTAACATAAGAGCTTATTTTACATCTAGGTATACGCTGAAAAAGAACTATCCTAATTAGTATTTTATAAAATAATAAGAGAAGTCACAAGTATCTACAATACGAACAGTATAATTGTACACGCAGATGTATATGTTACGGTAACGATTATTTACAGTTATGGTTTTATACAATGAAAACCGTAACTGAAAGCAATTTGAAATGTAAGTTATTATTGAATTTTTAACTACACCGAATGTCGAATTAGTCATTACAAAAATGTAAATAGTTAAAAGAATATCGAAAGGTGAAAAGCAGTCTGTTTTACTGTGAGATTTTGCAAAATGTATCACTGTGTACTTCTTTGAATATATCGGAGAACAGATTCTGTCGATCTTACAAACATTTTTAAAATTCAATGAACACATTGATATGTTTAGCTACTATTCTGCTCTATTCTCCTCGCCGATGTTTATTAGAAACCCTTCGCGAGCCGCATCAATGCTCTGTCTGTTCTTATTTGTGTGTCTCTGTGGATTTTGAATTTTTCTTTTTTTGTGTTTTATTATTCTATAAGCAGGCTTATCCTCTATAACCTCATGTTCTTGTGTGTATTTTGATTTGTAATTTAGCTCCAAATTAGCAATTTGAAAATTTTTGATTCACATATAAAAAATAAAGAACTAAATAAACCGTAAGTGGGGCTCTCAAAGTGTCTTTGCCATCATTGCCTTTCATTTTCCATTGCAAATGTTTATGAAGACGTTGCGAAGCATGTACGCGACACGAGGTTTGTTTGTCTCCGATGCTAACACGATTACATCCAATCAGCAGTGTCGTCGCCCTAATTGGGCGCACCCGATGCGAGGGCGGGCTTTTTTAACACTTTAAGCAAACACAGGTTTCCCGCGCTTTTCCACTGTTCCCGACAGTACAACCCTACTTGAGCAGGCCAACTATTTGCTTTCGATAAATTCTCATTGTGTATTCATCGCTTTTTCAAGCACACAGCCGCCTGCAACGAATTCGTAGTCTTGTTAAATATTCACTGTGTATTTATTATAATGCTGTTTTAAATTTTTGAGTATGGTGAGATTTATACCTTTATTTAAACACATTTAAAATATCTAATCACGTGTTATAGTGATGACACCTAAACAAATTGATAGATAGCAAAGTATTTATTCAATCTAATTAGACGAAAGTTACATTCCTATTAATTTTATTGTTTCTAATTTATGTTACGTTAGCAAATTACAGGTTAGAGTTATTACTCTATAGTTTTCTTTCATGTTCAAGAAAGCAAAGCTTAATAAGCAAAGTACACGATTTATTATCGTATATATTTTGTTTAATCGTTTATTTCTTACAATAATAGGCGCATAATAAAATATTCTAGTGCCCTATCGATAAGACATACAGATTAATTAGAAAGGACTATATTAGAAAGCATTAGTCTTTATTCAAAAAATAAAATTGCCAAAATTTCTCCCGTGGACCAAGCTCAAGGATATACTGACGCAAGAATTAGGCCGGCTCGTTTCGATTGATGCCACCATGAACTAGTACTGTATTTCGCTACGTGAAGGAGGATCCTGGAGGTCTAAAGAGGGCTAAGTTATCCTGCTTAAGTAGCATAAAAATTTGTTAGCACTATTTTTATATAAATTACATGAATCGTTTCGCGATATACATTTCTCAGGTATCAATCAGAAATACCAATGTCAAAATATTATTCCTGCATCTACTTAAGCAACCCCAGTTTAGAATAGAATGTAACCAAATTAAAAAGGTCGAATTGAGTATGTTGTTTTTATTTGAATGCACCTATGAATAGACAATTTATCAGAAAATTACCGGTATTTAGGAATACAATAAAATATTTACAATAACTTTTTAATGCATAGAACGCATATTATAACATAGAAATGGTTCTCTTAATATAAATATTAAGGTTGTATTTATAGGGATATCATGTTCCGATTTCACATTCAGACACTTATCACAGATTATATCCATTTACAATTTAAAGTTGAAATTTGGTCTATCGCTCGAATTAATATAATATATGTACAAAGGACGACATTCAGACCGATAAAGATGTTGAAACGTTTATTTACAGTTTTTACTTACATATCTAGCTAGTGTAATAGTAAGTAATTTAATATGGATAATTAATATGTACGATTCTTACTGATCTCAAAATCAAAACGATTATTAGGGATTTATCCTACATTCGGCCCCTGAGCCATGAATAGAGAATGTTTTAGATATCTAACTGCAGGCTGTGGGTTATGTCTCAGCGGGTGAGTTAGCGGCGGCGGGTGAAGGCGAGGCGGGCGGCGGGGTAGAGCCACGGGCGGCGGCGAGTGCGGCCGCGTGCCTTCTCGCCTTGAGGCGCAAGTCGGCGATTGATGAGGACCTGCATCTTGCTGCCAGTGCTGCGAGCCCGGCGTACGGCGGACACAACGCTGCCGCGGCCGCCGCCGCCGCTGCACTTGCATACTATATAGCAAGGTATTAAACGTTACTAAATACTAAAATAAATGTTTTAAAAAATCTCTAATATGCCCCATAAATAAGCCAATTAATATTCAATCGTTTTACATAAATAAAGCTGAAAGACTGTTCACGAATGCGTCTAGATGTGAGAGCCGTAAACGCGTTTTTTTAAATGACTAACTCGCTGTGCGGCCATGCGGCCCTTGCAGCTTAACGTGGGCTGCTACGCGCTTTCAATAAAGTTTTGTACACGACATTAGGAACTGCAGCCAAGGATGTCCTTATCCCAAACCACATTGTCGTTTACAGTCTTTACCTTCATAGTCTATCTATTAGCGTTACGATTCGAATTAATTTACGTATTTAATAATATATCAAAACTTTGATGCTTACCTGATGTGCTGCAGCCGATAAGAGAGCTGAGTCGAATGGCGCAAAAGCTGTTGGCGAAGGGTGCGCTGCGAGTGGAAGAGACGGAGGCGCTGGTCTTTGCCCGTTCTGCGCTGGACCCAGTCGTGGTACGGACACGTATGGTGCCACGCGACATGGTTCTAGAGGAGTCCCACTCCCACTCACTAGGAGACCTAAAGCAAAGCAACACATTTCAATTGTTATTTTAATTGTTTTTGAGCAGAAAAAATATAGCGTGTATAATTTAGAAGCTTTTTCAACAATTTAAAAAATAGATCTTATTTTTTATTTGTGCTAGACACCAGGTAAGATGATCTTTTACTATCGCAGTTATATTTACGACCGTAAATTTTAAAGACAATATGTTAAATTCAATAATTTGAAATGATATGTGTGCCAATTAATTCATTATGGCAAGACTAATTTACAATATTTTATTACGTTGTAGGTATAACAAATGTATAATATAGCAAAGGTTATGTAAGTCCTTCGACAGTCAGACCGTATTTATTCGTTATTTGTGTCTAAACTAATGGCTTATTGATCCATGACAAGACAAATGAATGCGAGGCGCAATCCCAGATCCTTCTCGAATACCACTTAATTAAATTGATATTTAAGTAAAGCATAATTTGCTCGTAAATTAAGTGAGATTCGTTGTTTATAGCCCTCCCTCGGGTGAGGCAATTAATAAATTAACACGGATCTACGCGACTTAAGGTGTTCGGCTCGCGTCCAAAGGGTTCTCCAATTTAATTACTCAATTATGCCATCAAAGAAAATAACACAATATCATTAGAAAACTTGACATTTACTCCTCTTAGGAATAATGTTTAGAAAAGATAAAGATGCGCGATGTATCCATCCATATGCTATTGTCTTA
>JAAAKR030000015.1:352912-366136 GCA_010014985.3 Delias pasithoe
AATACTGATTGTACTTAATTATTTTTTCAACGTGCATATAAAAAAATGTGAAGCAAAACAAAATTTTGTTCATTACAACACTTACATCACTATTTTCAGCATGTACCTCGGAATGAACTTCTACCAACGTCCGTTCAGTTAGCGTCAATGCGCTTTGAACATTTTTACTCAAATCTTGTTGCTTCTTAAACGGATTTCGAGGACCACCGGGTGACGCTCTTATGGGCTAAAATATGAACAAATACACATTATGGGAAAACATTTCTGAAACTATTAATTTCGTATATAATAACATAAAGTTGTTTTATTACACATAATTATTAGAGGAAAATAAATCAATAGGTTGGCAAAACTTCGACGTGAGTTTTGCTACGAAAGTATAATTAATTGTAAGTATAATTGTGTATCTATTAGAACTATGAAACTAGACTGAAAAGCAAGAACAAAAGGCGAACAAACAGCGTTGCTTTTTCAACATTTATATTGAGGTTTTGTTTTGATTGTGTGTTTTTAATATTTAAACAGCAGGCTGTATAGTATATATAGTACTCGTTTATGTTTCCGCAGTATTGGAGAAAAGTTATAACTCATTTAATTTCAACTTACGACGGGTTTAATCGGGGTTATATCTTCAATCTTTTTTTTATTCGCTTTCTGTGGTATAATAAGACTTTCATTCAAATCGTCGGTGTTCGTGACGTCAAATGACTCCTGCGCGTCCAGTTCCCGAAAGTGCGTGTCCAAGGTGGCGGTCTCCCGCTGCCAGGTGTCGGCCAAATTGGTCAATTTATCGGCCAAATGCATTCGGCCGAGGCGCGAGGCGTATTTAGCGGCTAATGGGAGGAGCCGATCGTCCTTCAGTAGTTCCATTAATTCTAAAGCTCGCTGTTCTATTTCACTACGGCAGGCTAACTGTTGAAAAACATGTTTGCAATTAGGAATCACAGTGTTGGCATATAGAAATAATTAAAAACGTAATTAAATGTTATGTATATCAAAATAATAAGACGTAAAAATCCGAGTATGTAACATATAACACTTAGGTATGTCAAGTTTGCTGAAAAATAAAGGTGAAAGTGACAATATAAAATTGAAACATACCTAGTAATAGTTAATACTTTTGAGGCAAATGCTGAAGAGAATTCGCTACTATTATATAATATGTGAAAAAGCCACGACTACATCAAATATAACTTACGGCAAAGAGCTTCAGCGCGATCTCTCTGGCAGCTTTGACGTCAACATCCGAAGTTGTATGCGCCCAACGCACCAGCTGCTCTTCATATTGACTTTTCTCTGTATCCAGCTCACACAACGGCATCTACATATTGACAATCACAACATTATTAAAATAATATTATGGTTGGTTGTGACTATCGAAGGCGTGATAAGATCGAACTCAGCTCTGCCGCTTAAAATGTTATCATTATATAATGATAACAATGGAGAAAATAATTATTGTAAAAAGTTATTTATAATAAAAAAGCTTTAATTCTTGTATTAATAGTATCGTAAACTTTATATTGGGAATTAAAGTGTATACCTGTATTGGTAGTTCAGCGACGATCGGTTTTGGTGCTGTAAGAGGAAATGACGCGCCTCTGCACATAATTGCACACACTTTTTGGGCTTCTTCGTTCACCTGCAAATTAAATAACTTCATATTATAAAAGTAATAAATAAAATATTTATTAATATATAAACAATCAACGTCGGTCACGGGTTTGTAGTTAATAGAAACTAAAAACCTATCACTTAAATATATCTAATATAGAATACAACTGCGAAACCGCATATTAAATATTCATAAATCTAAACACAATCGGCCGTTGACAGGTTTATAAACTAGTTTTTATTGGCTCGAAATGAATGTAGTTATGAACCTAGATGGTTAACAAAGGGAAATCTATGAACATGTTCCCTTAGAAACATTATTTAGATATAACATGAAATGTTTTTTAGCATGTTAAATTGTTACTTTAGGATTATTTTAGATCTCAATGCCATTCTCACCGAAACCGTGAACCAAGAGTCTGAAGCGCCCTTAGAGTGAGCAGTGGTCTCGCATATGGGCATCCAAATCGCACTGGCGATGTCATAAATGCGAATGACACCACTGCTATCGCACGTGCAAGGCGAGCCCGCGTTGCTAGAGCCAAGCCATGTCAATCTAGTTCCGGGCGTCAAAGGGATGAAAACCGTTTTGCTGCGCACTTGTCGACCTGCAAATACAAAATAACACTTGTATTTAGCAACAATTTACAAATTATATTACTTCCTCATTTGGAAACGTGGCAAAACAATGTCTTGAGAAATTTTACCATATTTTGCCGAATAAAATATAGATATCTCGATAAAAATAGTTATTTAATTTGTACACTTAACAACAAATTTTCCTCAGCAAAGTTTTCATTTTCTTTATCAGCTCTGCCATAGATCTACTTGATATTTACTTTGATGTAATAAAACTTTTATTAAATTCTTGTGTATCTTTTTCTATCGCCCGTATTAAACTTATAATAGTTATCGGTTTCAAGTAACATATAGTAAGACTTATGTAACCAACCGTTCAAAGCTATAATGTCCATAGCGAGGTGCTGGTCAGAGGTCCCAGGGTCAGTGTGGTGATACACGGCAAATACGGTTGTGTTGAAACCAGCCAAACACACCACAGGTCCTGGCAGTGATATAACCTGGAATGTATGCGATTTTTTTGTTTAACAGACTAGATTTTTCAAAAAATTTAAATATGTTTGTTATTAGAGAATTTATTTCATTAAATTATTAATAACTGAAAACTTATAAATTTAACATCAAATTCAAAAATTACAAAATGAATGTATGTAAATTTTGTAGCTCTACTTTGATTATTATTAATATTTTGTTACTTGAGATTTGTGTTAGCATAAGATGGTTAAAAACAAATCATTTGACCTATATTTATATTGGTTGATATCTTAGAACTTGGGAGCCCATTTTGGTCTCATAGAAATCTTAACTCATTAATTAGTTTAAGACAGGTAATAAACGGGGATCTATTTAATTCCATAGATATATAACTAACAATTACCTGTCTCTGTGTGCCCATTGGGGTAAATATTCTAAGATGTCTAGCGTTAGTAGCACACGCCACGATACCACTTGCCGCAGTAACACAGAGAATCTCTTCAGTATCCGTTAACGAAATAGTCCACTCCTTGCTACTGCCGACTAGCGATATACACACTAGTTTACTAAAACCAAGTATTTAAATTTAACATGTGCTCTCTCATTACTCATTAAATATATATATGAATAGATACAAGTCTAAGGGATAGAACCATAAACGTAATGATAGTTGCATGCTTGGCTATTCAGTTATCAGGCTACCTGTATTTGTTTAAATGAAATCGGTGGCAAACGAGCAGGAGTCTCACATAGGATAAGCGGTCCTTCACCCATGGACACCCTCAGCTCCTGCAGGGCCACGCGTTGTAGTCGGCCTTTTAGCGAGAGCTCTTTCTATGAAGGTCCTGAAGTCGTATTTATTATGAAGCACCTCAGCAGGCAGATTTCTCTCTTCTTACCAGTTTATATGATTCTTATACAAAAAAATTACAATATAAGTTGTTGGTGACGTGTTTCAGTAGATCGTGAAAAGCTGTTTTTTTCAGTAAAACTATAAAATTATAATTATTTGTTACCTGGGAGTCTCACAAGCGAGGGCCAAAACATGGGTGGAGAGACTAGCCATGGTATGGTTAAGGTAGTTATTAAGATGAATCCCATGGTGCAGGTTCGAATCATGGAATTCCACATCTATGGTTGACTCTCCATTCTCTCCATTGTGACAGCGGACTATCCCAACATCATTCCAGCACATGTATCTAAAAAATAAAGAAAAAATGTATGTATTATGAAAAAGCACAACATATAACACTTTATTATATTTTTGAACATATGGAATATTAATTTCTACTTCTGCAACATTTTTATTTGCATCAGGAATTTAGCAAAATTAAGAAAATTTGATAATTGATAGAAAATATTTTCAAATACAAAAATTATATTAATCTTTTTGCCATAAATGCTTGATTGAGTTTATATCGCTGAGTGAATGAGAATATCGAAGGCTCTAGGAATTATACGGATAAAGCAGCATAACATTGTGGCGCACTTGTCCATGGGCGGCGGTGATCTCTTGCCGTAGAGAAGACCTGCCTGCTCCATTGCCCGCTATACAATAAAAAAAAACCTATGTTCAAGATGCACAGGAGTGGAAGCTGGCTGAAAAGGTGGTTGCGGCGGTACAGTAGATGGAAGTACCGTCATCGCCCGTGAAACCGGACGTGACTCTCTCTCCACCAAACCAAGGGTTTCATTCTTAATCTTTTCTAATGATATTGCTCCGTCGTCATTATCAATATCTGATGTTTCACTTTCATAGTTTAGGATCAAGTCATCCTGTGATTCAACGCCATCTGAAAGATTTATATTTCGCGTGTTAGATATGATATTGCATCTCGCGAAATTAGGTAAGATTTTTTAAAATATAAGCATATCCCATCTGATATTGGAGTTAGGTGTTTCTGGTAAAACACTTTTTTTTAATTTAAGGTACACTGCAGTCAGAAACCATGACAGTATCTTTTTAGTATTATAAAAATGTTTCAATTTTTTTTAAATATTCGATTCAAAATTCTAGATTTTATTTGAAAATGTTAATGTATATGCTAGTGCAAAAATTAAATTATGCAATAAATAACTTACTGTAAATTTTGTTAACAGTATCGATCTCCTCGGTTTCAGCATCAGTACCTATCTTAGAACTGTCTTTACCGTAGCAATTCTTTAACATTCCCAATTGACCAGCTACGTCACAATATACCAATACACCATTACCTGTAATCCTATTTAATATTAAAAATAACATTCATATTACATACTTGATAATAATATACAATTATGTGGACATATATTATTGCTAAATGTCACACAATAATAGTTCAGAACCTTTGAGATGAAATTCATTAGATATCAACCTTTTTCATATTAACATTTGAGTGTTATATAGAGCAAAACAATTAACTATGGTGGGATTTTGTAGGACCTTTTACAAAACTTATGCTATGTTATGCTCTATCACCTTTTGGATTCCATGCCATTGATGAAACATTGTGCGAAGTGGGATGGTCTATAATGTCTATACAATTTCCACTTTGCACAACCCAGATTGCTATTTGTCCTGCCACACTACTCCCTGCTAAATATTGACCACATGGTGAGAATAAACATTGTGATATGGCACATTTTATCTAAAAATAATTTTGTGTAAAGGTACATATAAATATGTTGTAAATGTTTTATTTAAGTCAAACAACTAAAATACTCACACTGCTCTGTGTGAATGCCAATCTCTGACTCCAACTAACACTATCAAGCAAAATGATCTCTTTGTTATTGGGATATGCCAAATATTTTCCTTCTGATGGCTCAAAACTCATACGACCTGAAATAACAAGTTGTATTACTATAATAATACCTCTGGTTTATAGGTATCAAGAAGAATAGCAAGAATTAAGTTAAATTTATACATAGATAAATAAACTGTGTATGTAGAATTTACTTACATATTACTTTTGCTGCATAAAATGTGTTTATATTTGGTACACACAAAAGTTCTTTCACAAGTTTTTGTGTATCTATATCCCATACCCTTAAAGTACCATCACCACTGGCAGTGGCTGCATATTTCATTTGGGGGCATATAGCTATACTTAGTACAGGACCTTTGTGATCAGACATGATAAATAAAGGAGCTCCACCTTCGAGACTACATATCTTTGCTTCCATGTTTTCTGAACTGCAGCCAAGGCCCTAGCAAATGTAAATTAATGAACAGTATGTAAGAAACAAGTGTCTTTATGCTATTTAAAATTGAAATTATTAAATATCTAGGTATGTATTTAAATTATTAAATCAATTATAAAACTTACTTCAATTTTGGGTGAGGACATGATTTGAGTAACAGGAGCAGTGAATCTTGTAATTATGCCATCTTTATCAAATGCTGGAAAAGTGTATGCTTGCACTACATTATTGTCAGTTGCCACATATAACCTTTTTTCTTTGAAACATATAGCTGTAGCACTCTCCCCAACACAATGGGAAGTTGGATCATCATCTTCTATATCAAGCCAAATTCGCACATCACCATCATGGCCACAGGTTATAATATGCCTGAAAAACAATATTTGAATATTTTTGTAAATGGAAACTTTTTGTTTAGTTGAAATGTTTGACTGTGAACAAATTGAGTTTCATAAATTTTCACCTTCCATCCTCACTATAGCAAACATCTGTATGTCCTTCAGCGTGGGCATAACGTAGAGACTTACTGTCGACTTTCATATTATTTTTTCATAGATTTTTACAAATTCGTTGTAATATAAACCCTAATTAATTATAAAAAAAACGAACTTTGTTACAATAATAGACAATTTAGTAATACGGCCAGTTACACTTAATATATTATAACGTAGAACCACTATAAAAGACTGACTACCGTTAGCTTAAAATTAAAGAAAACATGAAGTATGGGACAATTTTTGTAAAATATTCTAAATTCTTAAAGTTCAAAGTTGTAAGATGTAAAAACTGAATATTCACTTTGGCGGGAAACAATACTCGTTGAATGTGTTTACTGTTTAACATTTGCCAAAGATAAGTTGTCAATGTCAAGGCAGATTATAAAATAGCTACTATGGTATATTATATTATTCCAATTATAGTATTTTTCCGGGTACGTACTCTACATACCTTATTATATAAGTCTGTATATATTATGTTTTAGAATGTAGAGCATTTACAAATATTTGGCAGCAATTAGTAGCACATGTTTATCAGTTGTCAAACTATGTTTGACAGTATCAAAACAAAATATAAAATTGTCGTCTTGCAATATGGCTCTATTATGTGATGTGATAATGCCTAGAAGCAATACGTACGAACTATTTCGCTAATTGCTGTCTAGCCTAGCCAAAGTATTCTATAATTTTAAGACTGGAAATAATTTGTATAAAAACAAGCACCCGTGGATGAAGTAAAGCAGGGTCGAACAACAAGGTACACTTAATATAATAGTCTATAGTCTATATAAAAAGCCGGCTGTCAACAGTTTCATATTGTATTCTTCATTTCGCTAGAAAGCTAGCTAGGTGTATCGTGGTGAGCGTTATTTAATAAAATTACGAAAATTGTATTTTATAAAATAAAGTGGTTTTATTCAAAGCAGAAAAAGATTTTATTTTTTGATTTTAAGTAAAGGTAAACGACAACTTTGAAATAGCTAATTATTAATAATTATTATAAAATATATTTCATATTGTTCTTTTTCTAATAACAACCACAGCAATACATATTGGAATCTTAAAACAATAACGCATTTAAAAATTATAATAAGAAAAATTATAATTTTTAAAAGATTTTTAATTGATGTTTTTATTAAATTTATTATGTACCTATTAATATTTTTTAAATTCTATTTAATTGCCTCCTTATTGTCTATTAAAAATTAAAATTTGATGGCAGCAGTTCATTGAAAAAATTATTATTAAGGTAATAGATTTATTTGTTAATTTAATTTATATTTGCAGATGGGTGATCAAGGATTTCTTAAACAAAAACCAGGATTTGCAACACTTGCAATCCATGCAGGACAAGATTCAAATAAATGGGAGTCAGCAGCAGTGGTTATGCCAATAGTTACTTCTACAACTTTCAAGCAATCTGGACCTGCAGACTACAAGGTACTATAGAATATTTTTTTGTTATGAACAACTAAATTGAACGTAAAATTTAAATTATGGTTACGGCAGATATCGCGTCGCTCTGTCCGGTGCGCAACCTACCGGGTGCAATTATGAGCTAAGTTCAGTTAATCAGTTAAGCCGTTCTTGAGTTATAAATAGTGTAACACGACTTTTTTATATTATATATGATTCAGTTTTTATTGAATTGTTAAATTTTCTTAGTTAGGGATAAGTAAGAGTGTTATAATCGTAAAAGTAGACAAATATAATCGGAAAGCTTCGAACTGCTACGCTATCGGAAGTTACTCGTGTTATTGTGAGTCAACCATAGAAGATAGACATATATATGCTGTCGTGGGATATTTTTTGTATAACTTTAAAGAGAATATTTCCATTGTACATGACTTCTGTGTAGCTTTAACCATTAAGGCTGCACACGCGACGGAACATTTCCCTCACTGCTTTGCTCCTACTGATTGTAGCGTGATGAAAACTACTACTATAACCTGCCCAGTGGTATGAAAAATAATTGTACAAAGTTTCGTTACAATCCGTCGTGTAGTTTTTGGTTTCTATAACGAATATACAGACAGACAGACAAAATTTTACTTATTGCATTTTTGTCCTCAGTTTCGATCACTAATCACTCCCTGATAATGATTTTGGAAATATATTTCATGCACAGAATTGACCTCTCTAGAGGTTTATTATAAGTATAGATAATATATAATATGTATATATTTTCTATACAAGCATCCCTGTAACTTAAATATTTTCTTGTCACAAGTTTAACTGGTTTCTTCTGGATTCTTAAAAAAATTCAAAACCAATCATTAAGATAACTGGTTTGGTTCAGACCTTAAAGGTGTTCGGGAAACAGACGCGAGTTTAATATCTATTTTATGCGAAGCAATATAATATTATACTAATTATTTTAGCAATTCGACTATAGTCGATCTGGTAATCCGTCAAGAAATACGCTAGAAGAATGCCTCGCAGCTTTAGATGAAGGAAAACATGCGTTGACATTCGCATCAGGTCTGGGAGCCATTACCACTATTGGCGCTTTGTTGAGTCAAGGAGAACACATACTCTGCTGCGATGATGTCTACGGTGGCACGAATAGACTCTTAAGGTATTTAATTATATTAGTAGCGACACACGATTATTTAGATTTGCGCAAAAAATACCAAAAGTTACAAATGTTTCAATGTCAAGTCGCATTACTGGTTTATTTTTTATACCAAATATATCTATATCTATCTCTATCCTTTTATTTTCGTAGAAATGTAGTTCAGAGAATGGGCATTGAAATATCGTTCAAGGATTTCACTGATGTTGAGGAAATTAAGAATGGCGTTAAAGAAAATACAAAAGTAAGGCGTTCATTTTTATACTTGTCTTTCGAGTTAATGTATCCAAATTTCTTGACTAACTAATTATCTATATAAATAAAAAAGAAGTTATTACTTTAAATTTAAAAGGATTAGTTGTTTTGAATTAATTTCTAATATTGATTTAATATCTTGAAGTATCAGATTTGTTTCAATTGATTGGAATATAGAGTATTATTTCTAGATGCTCTGGGTAGAAACACCAACCAACCCTCTCCTCAAGGTAATAGACCTGGAAGCAGTTGTGAAAATCGCAAAACTGAAAGGGATGTTAGTAGTAGTAGATAACACATTCCTCACACCGTACCTGCAAAGGCCTTTGAATTTCGGCGTCGATATTGTTATGTATTCTATTACTAAGTACATGAATGGCCACTCGGATGTTGTTATGGGCGCGGCTGTCGTCAATGATGACGATCTCGAAAAGAGACTTCGCTTCCTACAAAATTGTAAGTCATCCAGGTATTGTTTTAGTAATCTAATCAATCATATTCCCACGATTTTTGTCCGCCTTATTAACAATGTTTTATTATTAGAACTAAATTTCGGCTCCGGACGAGCAGTCTCTAAAAATATTAGAATTTTGTTATCTTTGTAAATTTTTATATTATTATTCTGCATATTATTTTTAATTAAAAATTATCCACAACGATTTGGTTGTTAATATACCAAAGTTTAATCGTGATATAGCCTCTACTATCAAGGTTTGTTCTTAGTTGTTAGTGGAGTAGGTATTCTTGTCAAGACTAATATAAAACGTTGCTTCATAAATCAATTGTATGATTGTAGTACTAGCCTTTGTATCTTGACCATATTCAAATTATTAACATCGTATCGATCCTAATTTTCTATATTTGGATTTGGGAAGTCGTTAAATAGCAACATGACTATATATTTGGTTCAGTACTAGATTGTGAAGTGATTTTTTTATGGTATAGCGGACAACGGAGCAGATGGGTCTCCTGTATGGTAAGAGAACACCGCCGCCCATGGACAACCGCGCCATAGGCCTCGCATTGGTTGTGTTGCCAGCTTTTTTACGCAGTTTAAACGCCATTTTAAGGGCCTTCGATATCGTCACTCATTCTGTGAAACACAGTAGAAGTACCATTTCAAGTACATACAACTACCGATTCACGCTGAGTATTCTGTGAGCCCGTGGTTGTGATTCATTATTTTGTTATTTATGTAAAATGTAGCTTCTGTGGTCACCCATTTTATGTGAAAAGCCCGTCTCCTATGTATATGTACAATGAATTTTGTAGGTACTGTAGACATACGTTACTTTTAAGGAAAAGATAAGCCCAATTAATCGTGAATCATATGTCGTGATAAATCGACATCCCACTAGATTCAACTCAAGTACAACCTTTATATTTTTATTTGTTGTCCCAATTAAATGAAACTTCTGACATATGCTTGCTGGCATCACTATCGATGGTTAAAAATACCCAGATCACAAAAATGTAAACTACATAAAGTACTTGTTTTGAAAGATTTATAAAATAACTCTATTGATGTCATCAATTACTATCTAATGGCAGTGTTCCGAAATGAAGCATTCTTTATCATTGGATGACCTTGGTTGATATATTTAGCATGGAATGTTACGCAATAAACGCTAGCGTCGCCATAGACTTTACAAGTTGAATGAACGCACAAAGTCAAAGTCAAAAACAATGTATTCATTAAATAGACTCAACATCAATATAAAAACTAGCGCTTTTGTTTAGGCAGCTACTCGTGTGTTGTTCAATTCGATAGCCAATATTGGTAACAGCCCTTTTTATTCTGTAAAAACATACTGGTTTTTTTTTACATTTCCACCCGATGATATGACTAAATATTGTGTATTTTAAAACAATTAACTAGTAATATAATAACAGGCTTAAATAATTATGACAATTGCAATTGGCAATGTTCTACTCAGCTACCAAACTGAATATATATTTTTCTAACATCATTTTGCATAACAAAACGTATTTTGGTAGTAATTTAAAATTGTAATTGATCACTTAAATGGCATTTGAAAGTCATGTAGTTAAAATTACTTTCAATACACATTGCTAATTTATTGGTGCGTGTGAAATATTATCGCCGTCGTAATAGGTACAATATATATCCTTGAAACACTTTAATCTTGTGGTTCAGAGCAATTTATGAAAAGATGCATGTGTGGAAAGATTTTAGACGATGTTATTGCAAACTTGAACGTTTTTAAGTCTCTCGCTAATAACACCCTATCTTTTTGTTTGAGTTGACTTTAAAAACATTTAATGTAGACAAGAAAGCATGCACAACATGTGTAAATACCCGATAATATAAATTACTATGAAAACGATAACTACTTGCAATCTTTGTGTCTGGGGATAATAGCACGACATTATAAGGATCTATATCATAATCAGATAATTTATAATGTTGTATTATTGCAAATTCCAATTCATAATCAATATGTCGCTGTTATAACTAGATTTACGATACGCTAAGATACAAGCTTAATTACTTTCTTACTGGTTAGCTACAACGAATTGAAATAAAATTGCCGATACTTGAGTCTCCTTCAACAATAACGCTGTTATATGCAATACTTACTGTTTTATTGTTATAGCCATGGGCATCGTTCCCTCGCCTATTGACTGCTACTTGGTAAATAGAAGTTTGAAAACACTAGCCCTACGCATGGAACAGCACAAGAAATCATCCTTAATTGTTGCCAACTGGCTCCTAAAACATCCCAATGTTGTTGAAGTACTGCATCCAGGTATTATATGTTTTTGGTTATTCAAAAATATATGTTGTCTCCTATTGTAAAATATCTAATAATTAAAATCAAACAAAATTGAGCTATTGGTATTATTTAACGGTCACCGGTTTCGCAGATGTAGTTGGATAATGTAATATTGTGTTGATCAAACTCGTAGTTCAAATGCTGACGACGTTTTTTTGAGGAAAACATTAACAATTTTTTTTTATTCACCAGGACTACAATCTCACCCTCAATATGAAATAGCTAAACGGCAGATGTCTGGGCATTCTGGCACATTTAGTTTCAAGCACAGCGGTGACCTTAAGGAATCGAAGAAATTTTTGTGCGCCTTGAAGGTGTTTACATTGGCTGAAAGTTTGGGTGGATACGAGAGTTTGGCGGAATTGCCGTAAGTATGAAAAATAAATTGTTGGATTCACCCTCACGATTCGAAAGCAGGTTTAATCCAAAAATAAAGATAAAGTTCCATGTTTGGTAATACAATAAGCTTGACTGTTGCAATAACACGATAATCGAATGTTATCAATGCACACAGTGACGGACAAAACACACGAACAAATTCTTAAAACCGACGAAAGATAGTTGAGTATTGAAAGAATTAATCGCAATGGTTCTCATGTACATCTCAAGAAAATTTATTCACTTCGCTTGAAATATATTTTATATGAAAACATACTGTCGAAGTGTGAGTTTCTTAAATTGCCTCGAAATGTCTTACCTCTAATAAAACACGTGCTCCGAAGAGGAGTGTCCAACAAGTTACAGCTACGTCACGTTTAGCGTATCATTGTATTTACCGTTTAAAAGATGATGTAATCGAAAATATTCTTACCTATATAAGAATCGCTGAGAGACATTTCCTACAATTAAAATTTGTTCCTAACTTTATTATTTCTGCTATGACATTGATATGTTTGTTTTGTATTAAAAACAATCTATGACTGATTACAAGAGCTTAACGTCTATGATGCCTAGGTGCTGTTACAATAACGTTTATTGCATCATAAACCACGACATGTGCTACGTATTACTACCATAACTATCGATCTCGTATGAGTTACGATAATGGCTGAAATTTAACACAGTTTCGCACAAGTAATCGTAATGAATCATAACATTATCGAATGTTTCTACCAGTACTTAGAAGGTATGTTTAATTTATAATCACCAGTCATGCTGTTGGCAGACTTGGTATTCAGCTTGCTTGTAATAGGTTAATCAGCATTACAATGCAAGTATTTTTCTTACTTACAATAGTACTGACAGCGTG
>JAAAKR030000015.1:388343-401958 GCA_010014985.3 Delias pasithoe
GAAATTTAAAAATGTAATAAATGGTAGTCTGCATTATTTTAATACATAAATAAATATTGTATGTGAAAATGTATATTAAACGCTATAAATTAAACAAAAACAAGATTAAACTAATAAAAAGCAAAGATAAAGTAACGGCAATGAGTTCATTTTTGTAAAAAAACAAAAAACAGAGCCCACGGTACCGTTAGCAGCCAAAACTTTTACTTCGCTCTTTTCGCCGCATCAATCACCGCCGCATTATGAAATCCGAGTGAAAATACTTTTTTTGTTACAGCTCAAAGGATAACGACAATTCAACTGGATGGAGTGCAGTATTTTATATCCAGAATGAACCCGTATAGTCCGGAGCTCAACTATTTTCTAGCGTATCAATATTGCAGGCAAGTACAGTGATGATGTCGAACTTTACTGACATTCTAAAGAGCGCAATTGTTCGACAACGTACTTAGGAATGTTACACCTCTATATTTTAGCCTTGCCTCGTATCATATTGCTCAGAACGCAATTCTCGCGAGACGTAATAGTTGCATCGTGACTGTGAGTGCTTATCTGGCTTGTCCGCACTCTTGTCCTTGTCGAACGCGCCTATAACCACAGTCGAATGGCCGTTAAGAAGCGTACCCACTGAACTTGCATGTTCTCAGTTGCGTCCAGGAAATACTGGGATCGTTTGCATTGCCTTTACCGGTTTAAGGAAATGCTGAGAACGATACCGACACCTATGCCCCTGCCTAGGTAAAATTGCATGTCGCATAAAATGAGAAAATACAACCGATCGTTCGCATAAGTACGGGATCAGACTTAGATAGCAAACAGGGGTGGAGGTTAATCTTCGATCTCACCTTATCACGTGCTAGTTTCAGTACTTAATGACAAAGGTCAGTTGCCTCGCTGCGCGGTCACGACGTCCTCACGATACTTCGCTTCGACAGTAACACGACCCAGATTTACAGTTCCAATTGCTAGCAATCATAGGGGTTATTGCTTTTGTGACAGAATTTCAACTATAAATAACGACAAACCTGTGTCATTGGTCGCTGATCGTGGCCAAAATGGAGTGATACAATAGTTTGTAACGTCGACATTACTATGGAAGCATATTAGCGGGATTTGGCAAGAGATTGTACGACAGAGTTGAATATCACTCGCGGTGTCAAGCGTGGCTGATCACGTAAACTGCTTCTCGCAAGCTACGGTTAGTCTCCGCTGTTTACTGTCTTCAACGTAACGGTGAAAATAAATTGAAAATTGTTCATGACAATTCTGAGCGTTCGAAAGCTTATTTTCAAATTAATTCACGGGATATGATGATAAAGTGTTAACGATGCATTTCCTTCGACAAATAGTTCTTATTATATTACACTGATAAAATTTTATGAGCTCGTCATTTCACGTCGGTACGTTGTGATGTGAAAAGAATTTGTAATGAAAGTATTAATTATTTTGCAGTGAGTTTGTGGGGCGCAGCTCGCTTTGTATGCCAATGAGACTGAAACAAAAAGCTTTTAAACAGTTATGGTGCTAAAAATGTGTCGATATGTTAAAGGTACGAATGGAAAAAGAAATAACGATGTATGTCGCTAATTTATTCAAGAGTTGTATAATTTACGACATTTTAATTCGAGACAAGTAGTAAAAACGTGCTCAGAGTAACAACGTGTTGTTAGTTCTTTTTTAATTAAAAAGAAAGCGGTATTCTGAGAATGACATACGGGAGGTATTCTCACAATATAAAACATATGAATTATTTATAAGGAATTTCGCAGTAGAATCAAAGTTTAATTAAATTCGAGTTGATCGCTTTTTGTATAAAAATAATTTAATGTGTAACTTTCCATGCCTTCGCGTGCATACAGTGGAAGTCACAATCGTTCTTTTAAATCTGGCAGACGTGATAGTTATTACAAAATTTTGTAACCAAATATGGAACTTGTTGGGATTCCTAACCTCTTAGAGTCCAGATAGACTTTATTGGATGGAATGCAGCTCCTTTAGGCAAGGCGCAAGAGTGCTTAGCGGATAAATCGCCCTTCGACAAACTGGCTTTGCGGTGTAGCTCTATTTGCGATCTTATAAACCTTATAGAACACGATTAGCCAGGACTCTTAGCTAAATAGCATTCACGGATCTGGCTTAGCAAGTTTGTATGTTGTAGCGAAGAAACACACAATTATACACGGGCAGAGTTGCGTTACAACTGTCAATGACACTCTTCGACATTGCAATGCTTTGGTTCTTGTTTGCTTCACTACGGGTCATTAACATCATAAAAAGTTTTTATTACAGTCACCATCTTGAACAAAACAGCATATGAAAAAATATCCTTGATTAGCGACTTGTTTGATGGAGCCTTTTTGTGTTGCAGATCATTAGGACTTCAATTAGCGTCGTTTGAGACTAAAGAAAAGGCCGACTCAATTACAACGTACTTGACGAATGCGGGTAAGTGGCCACGGAAAAGGTGCTATTGGCGAAAATTTTATATCTATTTTTTAATTATTATTCTTGAATTGTAAATTCATCACTTTTTATCGCTAGGTTACAATAAATATGACTTTTGGACCTCTGGGAACAACCTCGGAACAGACATGTATTTATGGATGAGCACCGGGCTACCTTTCAATGCAACCTTCAATTATATGAGGCGCTTGACAATGGATCAGCCTAGCCAGCATGCCGATGACAGCATGGATCCCCTGGACGTCCCTCAAGGCAGCACTGCCCCTCAACGCACCGCTAGGCATGGGTACGTAGCTAATACTTCCCGGCTAAAATACGAATATCCATACGTATGTGAAGCCGCGATCAACAAGTTAACTGCAAGCAAATGTGGTTGAAATGATTAAAATTCCACTTAATTGCAATAATAGTTTCAAAAGTTGTAGTAACGTGCACGAAGATTATAGAACATTGGGAGAATCCCATTGATATCGCTATTTGAATTAGGCAGCTTCCATAAAAGGTAGGCTTCACTTGCCGTATAGTCTATCCGTATGTAACCACTTGCCTTACTCATGCACTGCGAAAATAAGGGACAACTTCCGTTTTTAAGCCATGCATAGTTTGAAATCTCTTTCCAATAATTTTGTAAATAATGCTCTGGTGTCCACGTCTTCAATTCTCTATGAGGTGATACGTCCACGAGAACAGTAATGCAAAATAAATAGTCTGTTTTCCAGAACCGAGCACGTGATGACCAACGGCTGCGTGGCACTCAAGGCGCCAACTTTCCACTGGGAGCCCCAGCACTGCGGTGAAATCAAGGACTTCATCTGCGAGCAGACCCGGTGCTACTACTACAACTACGGGTCCATTCCCGTCTCCTCGGCGCAGGGGTAATGCCAGGTGAGATGCCAGCTGTCTCCGGAGGCCCGATCCCTGACGACTGCGCGCTCTACCTAGACTTTTCAACGTCGCACACCTTTTCGGTTTTGTTTCTATCCTTTAAATACTATCATGTCAACGAGACGACATGTGTTAACTTGGGCTCTAATTCTCATTGAATCCTAACAAAAACGTAGTGATAGTCTTACATCGGTGTAATAAGCGCGTGGACCAACGGGACCAGGCTTCTATGCCAACCCAACCACCAAACAAGAGCCCTACACCCAACTGAAATTATTGTTACAAAGTTCTTGCAAAAATAATATTTCCTATAACTTTTCACTATAATAACTTTTTGGTGGGTGGGTGAAGGGGGCTTTGCTTGGTATCTCTCGAAATTGCTAATTGTTATTAACAATCTTATTTATATTAATACATTACTAAGTATCTGGGCTGTATATTATTAATATCCATTCGACAAATATTCAGGTATACCGTATCACGTTTTCTTGATGCTCATTCCCTATCGAAGCCCACACGCGATGTGTATTGTATGATGAGGGCCGGCTTTTGTTTGCCCGAACAGGAAGCCACTATCGATGACGACCACGACGACAGCCCACCCGCTGACGTCGTCGTCGCCGCCGCCGCCGCGCTCCGAGCACCTCCCCACACATTTCACCCTCAACGACCTCATCGGCAAGCTGCGGCCCTCGTCTCTTGATGGGCTCCAGTCTCCGCACCTCAAAGGCGGTGCCCTGCTCAAGTCTCCCCCGCAAATAGACTCGCACTACTCGCGCGCCGCTGACGCTCACCCCAGGGAAACAGAGCGCGAAGCAAAGGAGGAACCAACTCAAGGCCCTTATGAGGATGATGAGGGCATGGCAGGAGACGACCCCGCTGCTTATTTGACTCAGGAGGCTCACGACGCGCCCACCGCTGAGGAGGTTCTTTCCACGGCCGAGCCGGACGCTACAGAGCGATCCGTCCACGCCAGCGGAATGCTGGAACCCCCCATCTACTAACGTTCGGCTCGACGTGCCTTAATTTTAAGCCCCTGACGTTTAGCTATATTTACTACCAAAAGTATTATTCAATGTTTCGAAACATATTATGTAGAGTGATAATAAGAAGCTTGCTTTTGAGGGTACTCTTAGGGCCTCTTTAACCCTTTCGCGATGCTGTAAATGAGATTCATCTATGTCCCTATATTATATGTATAAATGATGAACGAGGTGAGTTTTAGTTCTCGATGGGATACTTTTATAAAAATGAAGGTGCTGGCGACTCGCTCGGCGACTTGCCTCCGTCTTCGATTCTAAACGATATTACTAACATTCCATAAGTTGTGGATACCTAACTTCGCTAAATTACACTTACTTACCTAAAATCTCCAAATTAATAACTAAATATAACGTTCGCATAAACAAATAATTTTCTGGACATATCATTCGGATTAGATTTAAGATAGGATATGTAATATTTGGTGTAGCTAGTTAAGTTATTGTAAGTTAAAAAACAAGAATTTAAAGAATAGTGATGTAGCGAAGGCAATAAATTGTAAACACTATACAAAGACTTATTTTATTTTACAAATATGTATAAGCTAAATAAAAACTTGGGGCGCGTTGCAACCATTGTTATAAGAAGCTTATAACATTAAATTAATAATCTCGTAAATGGATAGACAAATAATAATAATAGGTTTATAAATTTACAAAACTATCGAAACGAAAAAACAACGAAATAGACTGAACAATTCCTATACTATGTAAAGATTAAAACTTCTTCCATTTCATTCGACAGTGGATGTCAATTCAGCTCTAAGAATAATAAATGAATTACTCCTAAATATAAACATATAGAAACTCACCAGCCGTTGATAACGCCTTCGACGTTGAGCATCGGGACAATCTTGAACACGTATTTGGAGCGAAGAGCGGCCGCGGCCGTCGTGTCCGCGAGGAGATAGCCCATCGTCCCGTCCATCACCCATGACGCATTACTCTCTCCCGGGTGCACTCGGGCCGTTAGGAATATTATGTCCCGATCCTGTAATATAAGCTAAACATTGAAACCCGTAATTACCATATAATTAATATCTATATGGGGTACTTTATACATCTCTGTTTAATAAAACAGAGTATTCAAGTCAGGCCTCAACAAATATCAAAATTTGTTTCATCTTGTCAAAGTTATGGTATAATTCAAAACACATTCATTATTATATTATATTATAATGTATTTAAATAGTTGTTGATTTGTTTACTAATTACTTTACTAATTGTTGTTGAGTTATTTACTAATTACAAAACATTATTCCTATAAAATATTTCAGATTTTACACACGGGAGAGCATTACACTTAACGGACTCGTTAGACAAATTATTTTAAATTCTTAACTCCGATGTAAAAAGTTCGCATTTCGTATGACTAAAGTCAATTAAAAATGGTAACTAATTAAGAGTACCACAATGGGATTCGAAGGAGTATCATCAGCAGAAACCGTCAAAACAGGCACTTCATTGCTATTGATGGAATAGCAGAGTGGCTCCACTCGAAGGTATGTATTTAAAGGCAGTTGAGAGCTCCATTGCCAAATGCGAGTCTAAAATAAGATACACAACAATTTATTATTTATCTATTAAATAAGCTAATTCAAAATTATAATCACTAATATTTAAATGCCATAATATAAGCCTTAAGAAAAATTATCTAATTTATAATATAAAAGATTTTGCTATAAATTTTTTGACAGGCGCATAAACAGTGCGTGATTTTAGTTAATCCGTTGTGAAATAAAGATCATTAGATTCCAACTTTAAGATCAAGTTAATAAAAAACACAACTTGAGAGTTGCTCTAGAGAAAGTAAATAATAAATTGAATTTATATTAATCATACACTAGAAAGATTATCGATTGAAATTTAAACAGAAATTTAGACAACCTTCTAATTAATAATTGACTTAAACTTATATATAGTGTTTTGTATTTTTTTAAATATAGGGTAGTAAGAACTTACCAACATCATTGAGTATGTAAAAGGGAAATGATATGCCATATAGCAGACATCATTGGTATGAGGAAACTCAATATTGAAGGTGACAGTGAGGTAGCATTTGTTGTGACTCTTCTGATTAGCATAATGGTAGCTGTTACGGTAGTAACAGATGTCTGTGCCTGCTCTCACCCAACCTTTATAAACAAAGGCGTTATTAAAATACTATTTTTCAAAGTGTTCTTATTATTTAACTGAAAAAGACGAATGAAACCTGTATTTGCAAGAGAAACTAATATGAATTTGTATACGTATATTAACTAGCTTTCAGACGACATATATGTTTATACTCTTTCAACAAATTGCCATAACATTGAAGAAATATGGTGACTTGTCAACCTTAACATCATTTCCTATCATACATGTACATGATAAACTTCAATTGCAATTATAAACAAAATCGATACATTTTATATCAAGTAGGATCTCTAACTTTTTTATACGTACATATCATATATTTTATACATCACCAGGTCTCCCAAGCACCGCTTCCTTGACAGAATACATAACAGGCTTCATGCCGAAGTTGAATTGGCTGTCCGATTTCTCGCAATTGACAATATTGAATATGTAGGGCCGTCCCTGCTGCATGTTGCGCACTTCGAAATAGAACCATTGGTGACGCTTTGTGGAGTTCACGTCCGGCATCAGGATCAACTCGTACTCTCTTGGCCCTGTCTGAAGTCATACCCTTTGCGTTACTAACGTTTATTTTGACGTTTAACTACTGATTACAAATCTAATTAAAACAACTTCATAACACCTAAGGAACAAATGTTCTTTAGGTTATTATTCTTATAAAGCATTTTATAAGACATCGACATAAATCATCTTATATATTATTAATCCTGACATCCTAATGAATATATTGAAATTTAACTGAATTATGAAAGTTAGATATTTGCCGTCGCGGAGGTTTTGTAGCCATTGTCGAAAACTTCAATTTTTCACTAGAACTCGAATATTGATTCGTTAAAGTAATATTCATTAGAAATATAATTATCGTTCGATCGTTATTGCTTCGAATATCTTTTTAAATCCAACTATTACGAAAAAGCTTTTTCATTTTTTCTGTTAATGTTAATATATGTTATATATAATAGCATATGTTACTCAAAAAGCTCAAATAACGTAGCTTTCGATTAATGACCGAATTTTCAAGATCCGTGCAGTAAATTCCAGAGATGTCCTACGTCACAAACACACAAACTTTCCCTTTTTATATATTGTTAAATATCACAAATAATAAAAACTTCCCTCGATAACCATTTATTGGTAGTGAAACTATAAGCGTCAAATTCCAAGTTAGAATCAGCGGCAAAATTTGTTTAACTGAACACAAAGGCATTACCTGCATAACCTTTCTCAGATTCCCCGACTCGAATCTTGATTCGAAACTAAGACGTGATGAGAAACTATTAACTTTCGTTATTTCTTGTTCGTCGGAGTTGCTTAGGAACAGACTGTCCGAGCTGAAACTAAAAAAATCGAGATGCGCTTTACATGTTTTTTTAGTATCTGGCTACTACGATATAGCTATATATATATATATATAGAGCTATATCGCTATATATATATATAGCTATATTTTATCTACGAAAATGTATCAAAACTCCAATAAACTAAATAGTAAGACATAATGGCATCGAATTTTTTTGTTAACTATCAATATTAATAATTTAATACAGTTTTCGCTAACCACAATGAAGATATAAAATAAAAATGACATTCAAATATATTCTTACCTTTTCTGTGATGTCGAATCGCTGCTCATTGTGGTTAATGTACTTAATGCATCTAAATCGTAGACTACCTCATTCATATACGTTTCTGGGTTTATTGCTTTATCTACGCAAGACAGCAATTTATTCCTGAAATAAAATAATATTTTCAAAATTGCTGCTATTATACAAATTAAAAATATTTTTGACTGCGGTAATATACCTAAAGAAAGAGTATTAGTCTTTCGCGTATTTATATACCATATTTGTATTTAACAGTTGGTGAACCTGGTGCAGTTTCCAATGGGAATCCTTTGCGATTTTTAGATAGAAAAAAAGTGATTATATGAAACAGATGTTACTTTTATCCGTGTAACTTCAGCAATTGTATTTAATATATTTTATATAATAATAATGTACCTGCAAGCAGTTCTTTCCATTTTGTTTAGGGGCTCCGGCTGGTTCGCTCCCTGACCACCCATCATGTCGGGATAAGCGACTTTCACAAACGGAATGATACTTTTCACACGCGAAGATATTGTACAATATACAGTCGGAAATGACGTATACCTAGATATATCTTTGTGAATCTTTAATGATGAACACGATGTAGTGGCTGAAAATATTCATCTCTAATTTAAAAAATATAATAATTAAACCGAAAATAATATTTTAGTAGATGACTTTGTATGCGATAAAAATAATGAAAACAAAATAAAATTGTTTCATGCTATTTGCATGAAAGAAATTGCTTTCTACTCACATGAGCTTTCATGTATTCTGTGATATCCTAAAAATGGTGTTTGCGAAGAACCAGTAACATTGTCATAATCGGCATTTCCTAAACTACTTGCAAATGATAAATTAATGGAAGAAGGAACGTTTTTATTGGCAGCTATTAAAAAGTCTTCAAGTATTGATCCTCTGGAATTCGAACGGCTCTTCACTAATTTTACTTGTCTATTATAGGAACCAAATTCTTTGAAAAATATAAAGTATCTGTAAGAAAAAGAATAATTAATTATATATGAGGTAAGGTTTCACTTTGTTTTAGGGCTAAATTTGATAAACATTACTGATGAACACAATAAAAATATAGCACAGTGCCAACTTCATATACCGCTATATCATATTAGGTATATCTAGACCATTTCCTCGAAATACTACATGTGCGAGTACTCAAACTGACTTTTTTAAATCCTCCAAGTCCCTCTCATTCGGATTTATCCAGAGTGCGCTCTGCAAGCTGTCTCCACTCTTCATTTGGGATTTTGTAGTGTCTTCGTTTGTCTCTCCTTTAGTTTCATTTTCATCATATTCAATGTCAGGAAATTCTTCAACGCCTTCGATATCTAAATCAGGGCCATCTTCATCTAGGTCTGAGTTAATCGTCTTAGAATCCGAGTTTGCTGCTTCCTCGTCATCATCGTGACATGGCCATGACGTGTTGGTACCTGAAACGAGGTCTTCGAAAAAATACTAAAAAACAAATATATATATATTTGTACATTTATATCTCCTTGTATTAACTTATTACTTATACACAGTCAATTGTAAAGTGAATTTTAGTTAATAGGTATTATTTTAAAAGACAGTATGGTGAAATAATAAATTAAAAATGTAATTTATACGTTTAGTAAATAATTAATCCATATATAATACAGCTAAGATACACATATGAGTACCTTTTAAAATCGGATTAAGGTTAAAAGTCGCGGGACTTGTAACGGGAACCGGAAGTGCTTGATGCCTCAAACATAACGTAATGACTGAGCATACTCTAGCCAAGAGCCCATCGAATTCCGGCTCATCCGGACATTGAGAGCAAAATCTGTGAAGTGTCTGCACATGTTTTTTGGTACACAGCGATCTCCGGCCCGCTTCTGCAATTAATGGATTAATTGTATAATACTCATATCAAATAACCAAAATTCTATAAAATACAGTTTACTGTATTTGTATGTTATAAGGCAAACCAAAGTATTTATTGTTTTGCCCAATGCCCAAACAGAGTGAAAAAAAATTCATCCACGAAGTATGGTAGTAGTTCAATATGTATGTAACGATATAGTAATCCTAACATCAAGCAATTCTCTTAAATATAAATGACATCTATTCATTTTCTTTCAGTGATTTAATCAGCGATAAAAATGCAACGTATTCAATAGCATTAGTAATTTTTGATTATCGCAACGCGGACATATTTTATCATTTTGTACAAACGAAGCTATTATTTAACGAATAAACAGCTTGAAATAATTTAAAGGAAAACAAAACCAGGAGAACCTTTTATTTTAAAACACGATCATCTATATTCTATAACTAAAGAATACGTACTGATGTTACACAAGTGCTGTAGCGTCTGCAATATGTGTGCACAGATCTTTAGCCGCATGCGTCCTTCGTAGCGGTCCCAACGGTCAAACACTCGTAGCAGCACACTGCACAGACCTGTCTTCACGATCTGCATGCAGCATATCTCTGTATGAGTTACCCTTGTGTAACTTAAGTAGTACAGATAATGTATCTACCGGTGTATCAAGCGTGAGTTTCGTAAAGTTTCATTCATTTATGCGTACATTACATTACAAACGTGCCCAAACGTTCCGTGATAATTCCAATTTCTTAATATGGGTAAAAATATATTTCCATGTCATACGAAGCACTATGTTGATGTGTCCTACATAGTGAAATATAATAATATTTCGAGAAAACTTACTGAAATAGAACAAGGAAAAAAGTGGCTGTGTATACTTGATATTCATAGTAAACTTGTATTGCTCCTTAATAATATTATTATGGCTATACGTAATACTGAAGGCCTTGAGGGGTTTCGAAAGACGTTTATAAAACTAGTTATCACTTAACTGTTTTTACTGAAGTAATCGATAGCGTCTAGACACAGGCGCAGTCTGGCGGTCGGTATGAACCCGAGACTAACTAGCACCCGCTCGTAGGTCGTGATTGCGCCGTCACGAATTAAAATAGACGTTGTTACAGCTGTAATGTATCAACATCATCTTAATCTTCGAACATTATATTTTATACTAGATGCGTAACAAATGCTACAATTTAGCAAATGCGTTGTATTAGGAACTGACCGCATGTGTACTATTAAGAGGGATGTACTAACCCATTAATAATGTAAACCCAATTCAACATCAAATACAAATAATGCATATTGCTGAATACCATAAAAAGTACCAAATATACATGTTAATAAATTATCATTAATCTTTATTTCAATAATTAAGGATTTCTAGTTGAACCATAAATGTCTGAGGCCGTTTCATTAGTTTCAACAACCAGCTTCTAAACAACTAAGATATTACTAGTAATTTATCAATATTTATGTATGTATATGTTGCTGTTGTAGTATATGTTTGTATATGTAGTAGTTCATATAATACTTTACTTACGGTTCTTTGCCAGCTGCTTCATGATAACTAAGAGAGGGAATATGAGTTTATTGTCAGTGAAGTGTCCTTTCAAAATAAGATGCATTGTCCTAACGCAACCTAACATCCTGACTTTCATTGCGAATTTTGCATCTGAAAAATCCATTAAATTCACTTGTTTCTTTCCTTTGATCTCTTAATTATCTAACCTATTGCTAAAAATTAGCAATCTATAACAACAATACCGTTCGCCATTTTCGAAACGCAATAAAGGCAAAACAAATAATTAATGCAAATTTCTAGTAAACAACAAACTCGAGGCGCCATTGACTGAAATTGATTAGAAAACAGGTATTTAAATAGAATTCCCCGAAGAGCAGTATAAATGTATTAATCAAATTGAATCTCATATAACCTCGGCTACTCAGAGGAGCCAGAATCCATACGAGGTCTTGTACCACTAGCTCTGTGCTAGCATGTCGCTCGCGTTTATCGTGTACGGCCGATACAACTCTTCGTATAATTGTCTGCGTTCCCTTCATCGTTATAAAATCTTGCGCGCACTGTAGCCTCATCGCATTGTTGGCTGAAATAAGTACAATTTATTAATTATCGTTCATACCTTTAGGTGACAGTGCTGCGAGGATCCACACCAGGTCCTGCAGCATCAGTTCAGTGCCAACGTTGCCATCGCGCTTTCCATGAGTTGTTATTATTGTACGGAGCATAACCTGAGTCCCGTTAAGTGAAATAAATTGCTGACAACATTGCTGCCTCGCAATGTTATTCGCTGAAATGTTACATAGAATACTTTACCCTCCATCTACAACGGCCTTAGGTGGCGAGAAACAGCGCTGCACACGAGTAGGATTGACACGTTTAGTTGTTTCGTAATATTAGTTACACAAACGCAAATAACATGCCGTATAAGCTATTCAAATGTTACAATTAACAAAGCTCCGGATAAAGTAGTCCAATGTCAGGTTGTAATGAAACCGTGCCAATATGTTAGTGGGCGGAACGACATTCGACAGAAGACATCAGGCAATTATTGATGACTATATCGCAAAAACAATAATATTTTCACGTGTTAATTCATAGCCATTTCATTGTGCTGCATAAGCTCGCGGGTGCCCGAGACCAAACGACATACCCTTTTTAGTAAGTGGCGGTACATTCTCTTTGCCCGCCTTTTTACTTTCTCTCTTCTTCATACAGGATGTATCATTGATAACTGATTCGTTAATAATAAAAAATATAATTTAGAAGAATAAAATTTCATTTAAACCGTTCGTTTAAAGATATAAAGTGGTTGTACACACCTGAACACTTCTTCCCTTTGCCTTGTTTTAAACATAACGCTTCTCTTAAAATCGATGTTATGTAAGTTGATGTAGGCATATCCCTAGAGTTCTGAAATTCATATGATATTTCTTTATTAAAAAATTTTAAAAAGTTAGCATAACCCTTACGACATAGTACTGAACTGCTTAAAAGTACGCTCTTAAATTAAATATAATATATTTTAAGTTTTACAGCCATTGTTACTTTTAAGTACGCAAATAGTTTATATCATTTCGGCTTAAATGTCGCCGGATAAGATGAATACAGTTCTCTCGATGTCCCACCTCCAAAATCGATAGTAGCATTTGTATGGCTCCTGTCTGTTTGTTCCATAGTTTTTCAAGAGTACACTGGCGAACATTTTTATCTGAAACAATACGCATCGATATATATATTCTACGTAAAGATTGAAAATCCAGTTGCCACAAGCCAGTTGCCGTACAACGCTATGTTTGACATCAACTGGAGCGTAATGAAGGTTTACAAGAATCAAGTGATATTTTAAAAGCATTTACATAAATTGTATATTATTGAAGATTTTTTTAAATAATAAATTTTTTTATGGTATAGCGGACAACGTAGCAGGTGAGTCACATATACGTATGTTAAGAGAACACCGCCACCCAAGGATAACCGCGCTACAGTACACGCATTGGTTATGTTGCCGGCTTTTGACGACACGTAAACTGCATTTTTAAGGGCCACCGATATACTAACATACTCAGCGAAACACAGTCGAAGCAGCGTTAAAGTACAACTACCATTT
>JAAAKR030000015.1:404283-424995 GCA_010014985.3 Delias pasithoe
TGGTAACGATACTGCAACATTGACTTATAGTATTGAAGTAAAAATTAATTTTTATAGTTGTCGGACGTAAACCTAAAAATGTACGTATGCTTCAAATTTAAACCATAAAAAATATATATCCCGTAACAATATTGATATCGCATACGTTGTCGTCCACTATAGCAATAAATTCGTATAATAACTTACATCAGCGTTCTGCACGGATGAGTCGGCTTGAACCATTTTAAATATTTGCTGTTTTTGTTCCTCAATTTGCCTATTTAACTCTTCCATTTTATTGCGAAGGTTGTGCGCGGGAAGACAAACTGCTCCGCTGCTACTGTTGGATGAGCCAGGGCTATATGGTTCGTCGTCATCAGCCGCTGCTGTCAAATAAAATAATTAAAATTGTTTTCGAAAAGCAGGGAAGCAAAAGAATTTTCCGGTTGAGTATGCAAAGTTGGCTATTTATTAAGATACTTAATAAAGGAAAGGTCACGGGGTATGCACGACTTTTATATTTTTTGTTTGTTACAAAGCCCTTACCTAGTGAAGCAGCAATCTTATCTTTAACGGTCGAAGAAAGTGCTGAAGACGGGTAGGGCATGGCCATGCGATTGCGAGGCGACAACGGTGGCGTGTAGGATTTCTTGCGAGATTCTCTTGCCAACTGAATATAACAATCACAATGTTACTCATTGAACATGTTTCTAGGGCCCTAGACGCACAAGACACAGTCGAGAAATGTGAATCATATATACAAATGTTTATAAGTTTAGCAATTTTACTGATATAATACAATTAATTACAAACGAAACTTATAATGCATTGTTGGTGTATAATTTTTTCCATTTTCCATCAATCATTGCAAGGTGCATATATTAATTCCTAATTTGCCATGTCTCACTAATTCCCTACTTAATTACAAGTCGTGAACATTTCGGTGTCTGTTTTGCTTTCTTGTTTAATCCATTGATTTTGATTAAGTATTTGTATTATTTGCTTTTGCAAAACGAGTGTGGTTACATTATTGTTAACCATGGAAAATAAATAATTATGTCGCACTAAAATAGTACGAGTTAATGTAGATAATGAGAGTAAATGTAAAAACAAGTGTAATAATTTAATATTAATTTTAGAGTATGCTCTTTTATACAGAATGGCTAGCTGTGCTTTATGAAATAATCTAATCATTAATTTTAAGGATTAGGGACTAATATATAGAAACGGAGGAATTCACGTGCAAATGAGCCGTTTTTTTTTTTAGTTTGCTGCCTCTGTATTTTATTACTTACCCTTTACATTTGAAAATATTTTATTCTATACAAATAAAATGAACGCAACAATAAGTAATACCTTTATTTATAACTTTAATCGTTGTAACTAACCTTTGCTGGTATTAAATCTTTTGGAATGTGGGGCAGCAGTCGTTTTTTCCTTTGTCTTATAATTATAGCGATTAAAAGGTGTGTCTTGACGTCGCCAAGCCCTGGGCCATCGAGAGGCATTAGGACTGGCGGTAGGGTCTTATTGGCAGATAATGGAAGGATGTAAAAGTCCTTCACGGTCGCTGTATTCGTCACTTTTATTACGCCCAACCTGACAAACACTATGATTAGTGGCATCATACATCATAACATCCCTCTGAAAGACTTAAGCACAAATTAATATGTATAACCTAACACCGATAAATGAATTTATTATGATAAAATCAATAATTCAGAGCGCTACAAAAAGACCTTAACGTGATTTTAAATGGTTGATATGTTTAGTAAAGGTGTTAAAAAGATCACAACAAACCTATTCCGACTACTTAAATAACTATAGAGAGCGATGTATTGCATTCTCTCCTCGTCGTTTGCAGCTTGAAGTCTTAGTATGACTATATCCTTGTTACTGGTGCGTTTCATTTTACCGATGTAGTCCCAAACTGTGTCTGGATTTATCCGTCCCACGATATCAAGCTCTGCTGACAAATCATCCTCTAGGTCCAAAGCGTTACCAGATACCTATTAACATATAAATGTAGAAAGAAAAAGAACTCGAGCACATAATCTATGTCTACTGAATCAATGTTTACCTCATGTGCAGCGACATAGAACCGAGCGACATCCACCATGTTGATACAGCCGTTCCAAACAGTCACAGCCGAATTATCCACTGTACTACTAGGCTCTTGGTCACTCTCTACCTCCACTGAAATGTTGTTAATCAGCGATTAAAAGACAATTTTTCAACAACAATAATTTCAGCTTTCATGTGCCTGCTTACGTGGTGGTTTTTCTTTATAGACGGGCGGTGGCAGAGGTATATCACTCTCAGCGGCAAACGATTTCATTGAATTTACATCCACGTTGCCATATTCGCTTATTTCATTTTTGTAGGTTTCCTCGTCGGTATCTTCCCGCGACTTCTGCAGATCGTCCTCAGATAATGCAGAGGTTATCATAGGTTCATGAGGATCATATGCCGGATGTATCTCTTTCATCATTGCTGATTTTGGCCGCTCTATTGAATCTGAATCTGTTGAACTGATTTTTTATATTAGAATAACATTCAAGTAAAAAAATAGACAACCACAATCTAATGGCAATACAATGTTGAGTGGGCCTTACTCATTCTTGAGCGTGACATTGTCTTGCGAGCGCGACCGATGTTTGTCGTCCGCGAAGCTTTTGCGCGTGGAGCGTGACCGCCGCCGCCGCTTGGCGCTGTCTCGGGAGCCTGAGCGCTTCTCCCTGTCGCGGTCGCGGTCGCGTCCGCGGGACTCAGACCTGGAACGTTCCCGCGATCGCTTCTTGGATTTACCACGTGACCGAGATCTCCGCCTCGAACGTTCAGATTTTTTCTTCTCCGTTCTGCGCTCGCTCTCCTTAGACTCGGACCGCGAAGGCCTGGATTTCTTAGACCGTCGAGTAGATCTGCGCTCCCTTTCGAGCTCAGAGCGTGAAGACCGCGATTTCCTCTTCTCTGAATCTCGCTTTGACTCGCGATCTCTTTTGGAATGACTTCCTTTCTTTTCTTTATCTTTTTTACGACTGCTACTCGATTTTTTCTTGTCTTTCATTTTGTCGCTAAAAGATAAAAATACGATGTTTAGTATCAGTTTTAAACATATTAGTATCAAAACATTCCGTAGTCCTAGACATACTTGTGTGCCGAGTCGACGGGTGGAGGAGGACCATCGCCAACTGCAACGTTTAGTGCTGCTACTATTTCTTCAACGGGGACGTTAGGATCCAATTCTGTTTGAACAGACTCTTTCTTTTCCATAACCTCAAAATATGCATAATATTAAATAGCGTATTCAGAAATAAGAAATAATAAAAAAAATATGAATTCAGTTTCCACCTCTTCTCCTTTGTGCGTTTTTAGAACATATGTTTTATTAGCAGCTAAAAGATCAATTTCAGATTTCTTTATTAATTCCAATTGATGTTTAGATTCTTCCTCCCTCCATTGCGCGAGCTCTTGACTCGCTAGCTCTTCAGGCGAAAGCCGCACCTGATTAGAAAATTAACATATAACCAAATAAATAATTGTAATAGATTAACAGTAATAAACATTCCACAACCTACCAGTTCGCCAGGTTTCAACTTCTTTTCACATATTTTTCTCCAGAGTGACAAGTTCTTACGATCCTTGATATTAAACATTAACGATCGATATTTAGCCTTGTACTTCATTCCTACATCATGACTAAACAACTCAAACAGTTCCAATTCAGTGTCATCCGCGTACTGTTGTATTTCATCGTAGCTCAGCTTGCTGCCATCGTTCTCTGTCATTCGTAAGCTAATCTGCTCTTGTAGCGACTTCCTTACATTCTCACGTATTTCCTCTTCCGTATCCATTTTCTTTTTATCTTGTGAATCTTTGCGGCGCGATGGCGACTGCGAGACTGCACTGGCCTACGGTAGAATGATTATCGTAAGCACTCAAATTTAATGTAATCAAAGTGCAAACAAATCAAGGTCAATCATATATATTCGGTTATAAAATATCCAGTCTCTGATGACTCATCGGCATAATACAGTATTTTCATGTTCGAAGTGTTTGTGAAATATTAAAGTACAGTTACAAAACAAAATCTGATTTAAATACTTAAAATAAAATATATATATTTTAGTAAATTATTGTGATGATTAATAATAATTTTTGTGTAAATAAAAAAATGCCAAATTCATATTTTAAATCAATAAATTTGCATTATTTATCATATATAAATGAAATCTATCTTGTATAAAATACTATATCAGTTTTAGTAGTAGGTATGCACGTGTGAGTAAGAAATAATTTCGGTTGCGGAATTTTTCAGTTATAAATACAAAAGATTAAAACAGACAGCTCAATTTAAAACAATTGCCGCACATCAAAGAGAAGCAATATCAAGACCAAACCAACGCGGAATGTCCCACTGATTTAAAAAATACAATATGGTTTCTAATATAGTTTATATTTTTGTACTCTTAGATTGATACGATAGATGCTATTAAAATGATTAATTAGTATTTTTAAAATTCTGTCCACTTACCCTTTCAAGTGAAGGCTGCGTTCTATTTAACACTCTCTTCTTGGTGTCGTTGGACGGTTTTAACAAATTCTTGGGTGTCTCTGGGAATGTCTGCATAATGGCGGGCTTTGGCGTTGTGGGGGTTTTGGGCTGCGGCGGCTTCGCTTCCTCGCGGGTTGTCACTATTTTAAGGGTGCCCCTCGGTGTAAGCGTGAGTTTGCTTTGCTCCCGCGGAGACGTAAGTGATTTAGATTTTTCCAACTGTTTATTCTCTACTTCCAGATTCAGTTCTGTATTAATTAACTTAGGCACCGGCGATTCTTTTCGTGAAATTTTTGTAAAATTAAGCGTTGTTTGTATTTTATTTGCCGCGTCGAGAGACTTCTTTCGAATGGCGTTTGGTTTAATAGCGCTGAGAGTGCCAGGTCGCACTACTTCGAATGTTGGATGCTTTTGTAACCAGGTTTTCAAATTTTCAGCGGTCGGTGCGTTCGGCCCTGCTAATAACCTACCTGATTTTCTCTCATAGACGATCACCTATAATTGCAAGTTGAATTAAGCTATAGCACGCATTTGAAGTTCGAACCAATTTGTGTCCTAGTTACTATGTTGAATTACCCTAAAAGGCAATATTATGGTTGAAATATTCATTTTTAAGGTTATTGACTAGTTCGAAACTTGTTTGCGTGGCATGTTATTTAAAAATATCAGTATTTGTTACTACAATGTAGGTATATCTCATAATCAGTACAGCTATCGGAGTTTACGATTTAAAATATCGATATCTTAAAGAGAGTACATTTATTCAGAGTTACATTGTTTTTATTAAGTAATATGTGGCTGCAATTTAAAAAATGAAGTTCCGCTTTTATCAGTTTGTTTATATTATTCGCTATAGACATATTTTTGACGATTATTTAGTGGTTAATAGTAACGATAAGAAAATACTTACCCTGGACTCACATATTTTATCCGCACCTTTACCCGTGTTAGCGTCTGTTTTCGGGACAAGCGAATCCTGCGCATGTTTCAGAATACACGAATCGCTACAATATATGCTGCTGGCCCGAGCTGATTTCTTGCATACTATACAACCTGCCTTTGTTTCCTTCAATCCCTGAGGTGTATTCAACCTTCTCTGAACGGGGTCCTAATAAATATATATGTTTGAAGTAATACACTAGTACTATTTTGCTTCACTTACTGCAAAGTTATCCAAATAGGTACCTATTTATTGTATTCTATACAATGTATACAAGCCTAGTATGTAAATGATTTTGTGTTTACAACGTCATTAAGTTTGTCATAAAACTAGCATAAATGTTATAACGAAGTTTTTTCCGACTGTTGTACATTAGACAATGTCGGTTATCGTCTGTGTTTTTACGTACCACTTCTATTGAACATATATAAATGTAGTATGTTTGTGTAGTGGCACCATCTTAGGTATAATTGTTTTTCGTTTGTTCGTTATTCTTATTTGTTATCAAGTGTGAATGATGAAACAAATCAATAATACTCCATATAAAACAAATTTGTTTCATCAACAAGTTATGTTAATGAGAAACACAATATGATCACATAATGGAATATCTAAATGTGTTTTAAAGTTGAAACGAAATAAATATTCTCAATTACCTTTATATTAGCACCCTTTGGTTCATTTTTGATACATTTAGGGCACCTCCATTCTATTCCCTGTTCCTCCATTTGTTGGCCCATGGCTTTTGTGATATTCACACATTTGCCATGGAACCAATCTTCACAGCCATCACAGCATATCATGAATCGATTATTATGTGGCTGCTTGCATATGCACCATAACCTGTAATCAACCATCAAAAACATAAAACAATTTAACACCTAAGTTGAATTTATTACTGATTCTAACATTTGGCAATTCAAACTAAATATATAACTTTGAAACTATCACCTACCAAATAACACTATTTATGTATCGGTTAACAAAGAAATAGACAGAAACAAGTAAACTACATACTTAATAAAAATCAAGTATACCTATTAGGATCATCCTCAGAATTCCAACTCTCCTGAGATTCACCAGATTTTTCAATAATTGTTGAAGTTACTGTCTGTTCTATCTTTTTCGCTAATCTCTTGTTAGTATACTGTTTAGAAACTTGATGAAGGACTGGCTCTGGTGCCACTGCCACTTGTTGAATGATTGGCGAAGGTGTCACCTCAAGAACTATATTTGGCTCGCCTTGGGTCTTCCTCTTTGATGACCTCGTAGCTGGTGCTTCGATTGGTGGCAAAGTTATAACCCTACCATCTTTTCTAACAATTTCTATAGGGTCTTTTCTAGGTAGCAAACTCTTGGCTTTTGGTGGGCTTTGTGGGTACACCTGGGGTTCCATCTGCATTTGTAGTTGTGACTGTGTAGATAACTGAGACTGATTAAACGGCTGTGTTAGTTGGACAACTTTCGATGGCATCATATCAACTTTCCCAAGAACTTGTTTGTCCAAAACTTCCTGAAGATTTTCTGAACTTTCAACTAACTGTGCCACATGCATTAATATATCCTCAGTCAAGCCCTCTTCTTCAGGCTGCAGTCCAGCTAACAAATCTAGAGTAGGTGATAGTGGACCAACCAAACTTGGACTGTTAATAACATTAGCAGCAGTTATACTGGGATTCACTTTATTAGGTGTAGTATCTTGCAGAATCTGTGCCAAACTTGCATCATCTAGTTGCGGTATAGGGTCATAGGCTTTTACTTTGTCTGTTATGTTTGCTAACTTTTTTATGAAAGGCTTAGTCATTTTATTTTCCATGTTTTCAAGTGTTTTTGCAACATCCAAATTTTTATCATTAGTTGATTCAAGAGGCCTAATCTCGTTTTGTTTCTTAATAATGGGACTGGTTTCCTTAACAGGTGGCTTATTCTCAGTAGAAACTCTTCTAATTACATCTGGTGTTGAAAACAGAGACGTCATATCAGATAACAGTGCTGACACATGAGCCGGTGTTTTCTTTTCCTTTTTGATTATTTTTGTAATTTGTTTTGGTGTTCCCTTAGTTGGTTCAGTAGTTACTGTTTGTGAATGAGTAGATGGCAGTTTTTCTTTCATAGAGAGAACTTCTATTTCAGGCTGTTTCTTTGGCAAAATTAAGGTCTTTCTTACATTTTTTTCTCTAAATTCTTTTTTCAATATATTTTTGCCAGTCTTTAATCGTGATGCTGTTTTTTGATCTATTTTACTTGCCCTAGATAACTGTGCACTTTTAAGAATTCTTGGTTTAATTTTAATTTTTCTTGCCTTTTGAGGCATTGATCGGTCCTTAGTATCTTTGTAATCTGAATCAGAATCTCTGTCTGGGGTACTATCACCAGAAGAACTTTGTGAAGAGGACTCATTTTGTTCGTCCGATTTGACTACATCTGTTTTCTTTACTAATGGGGATTGAGTCTTAGCCTTAGATATAAGTGGTGGCAATGGCTTACTTGTGTCAATACTTTTGAGTAGAAAGGATGGTTCAGCTGGTGTAAGAATAATCTTTTTACCTTTAGGTAATGTTCTTTGCTCCAGTATGGAAACTTTCTTGGGTGTTGTCACTGGTTTAGGAAGAGGTTGATGAGTTATTTCAATTATAGGATCATCAAATATTGGAAATGATTCACTTTTCTGTGGTATAGCTTGACTTGGGGAAGTTAATGTAGTGTAACAATGATCATTATGAAAGCCAATAAGACTATTCTCTCTTGTTTCAATGCGTAATGACTGCAACATTTCTGCTCCACTATCTGAAAATAATTTATTTATTAAAAGTAATATTACTAACCTTGGTTATTAATAATATTACATAAAATACAAGCAGATTTATCTTGATACATCATAATAATAAAGATACCATATTTAATGATACTATCAGGTTCATCATAATAACTATCAACAGATAAAGTAACATGAGGGACTTTGTCATCTTCATTTTCAGAATCAGTGGCATCATCAGGCCTGCCCTCATGACCAACTCTGACTACACTTATACCAGCTGCCTGGGAACCATCACTTTCTGAAAATGTAAATAAAAGTGCTTATTTGAAAAAGTAGAAGTACCAAGTATTCAATTAATCCTACATATTTGACATAAAAATGTCAAAATGTTTCTTTACTACAACACATTTTCAACAATAGTTGAACTATATATAGAAACAAATTCAGCATGTATATTTAACTAAGATTTATTTCCCGCCAAAAATGTAAACAATGCTAAGCCAATAAAAAATTTGAATAAAAAGAAAGAAGACAAGAATCTGAATCTTCAGACATAAACAAATCAATAGATGTTTAATAAGAAACAAATACCAAACATTAAACAGTGTAGCTTACGGAAATATTAATAAATTATACGTCAGTATAAGATCGATTTCCTTTAAAAAATCGTGTGTTTGTAAATCTGGAAATTAATTAAAAATATGATTTAGTAATATCTAACTAGAAATATCTAATAGTTACCCATCAATGTTCCCAGTAATTTTTGATCTACTGAAAGAGACCCATCCTTATTTACAATAACAACGACCGCACTATCACTTTTTGTAGATGGTCCATTTAAATCCGTATAATTTGTGATAACGGTATTAGACATTATAATTTACTATTCTATACACTTTTTCTTCCAACACAATATCTCTATTTTTAGCCCACTTTAGCTCTAAATGCATCGAGTCTATCTATAATAACATTCGCCGCCATTTTGCATCTTCCCACTAAGGTGGTTCCGTATTGTCTATAAAATTTATACTATATACACTAACTCGATTAATATTATATTACATATTATAACACATTAAATTAATTTTATTTTTGCTTATTAGTGGTTAAATTCTCTCTATAAAACTTGAGTGAAATCTCAAAAACACTTAAGTACGCAACACACATTCGACACCACAACATACAATTTAGCCAACATAACGTCAATTTTAATGTTTTTTTTTAATTAAAAGTTTGACTTGGCTACAGTACCTTTAAGTTATCTATGTTCGTCAATCTTCGTGCATCTACGTGCGGCATCATTGAACATAAATATTCAAATACCTTGCTTACTTTAGAATTAGTATTGTCTATCTCTGGATGTTCCACAATTATAGGCTAAGTGCTCACAATCACGTTCTATCTGTATAACATCTATACTTCAATCTTCTGTCAACTGTCATTTTGTAGGTATATATCACATTTAATTTTTCTGTTTTCCCTTTCAGCCTTGTGTCGTCGCAACTCTTGTGGATTTTTTAACACGACAGCAATTTTAATACAAAATTGAGTATTGAAAATAATTAACATGAGTTATTCTAAATTTGACCTCACCTTTAAAATAGGTCAATATCTAGATCGACATCTAGTATTCCCGTTATTGGAGTTCTTGGCGGCGAAAGAGGTTATTAATATTCTTTTTATTTTGTAGAGACATGTCACCAAATGCCTCGCTAATATACACAATTTCTTCAAATTTTGTTTTAGACATATGAACAATCTGAGCTATTGCAGGCCAAGTTAGAAATCTTAAGCAAAACAAACATGATAGATTATGTGATTGATATAAGAAAGATGTTGTATCCAGATGAAGATACACCTGAGGTAACATTACTCTATTCAATCATTAATATTGATATTGTGCTTAGTGATCTAAAATACTTTTTTATTTTCATTATATATTTATTGTTGTCTTTAATTCAGGAAATCAAGGCTCGCAGAGGTGTTGTATTGTCACAGTTGCAAGAACTACAAGATGCTGTTGAACCAGTACTAAGGTTAATGCAAAGAGATGATGTGATGAAAACAGTTGAGACCATGAGAGATCCTAAAACTCTCATAAATTACTTAACTACTAATAAGGAATTTGAGGTAATGTGTAATACTGAAATAAAAATTAGGTTTAATTTTTTTTCTATTGATCTCATACATACATACATAAGCTTATTTGAAATAATGTCGCCAATGATATTGGCTTCTAATTGATGCAAAAATATCGTTATGGATACACAAAACATGTAAGATTTATTGACACAAAAACAAAAGAAAGAGAATAGTTTTAGTTAAATATTGACAATTAAATTTAGATTTTGATCTAAAAATTAATTTTTAATGATATTATTTTCTTTTCAGTTCAGAATAGATATGATAGATAGCATGTATTGCTTGGCTAAATACAGATATGAGTGTGGTAATTATGTGGAGTCTGCATCTTACTTGTACTTCTGTCAACTTGTGATGTCTCCAACTGACAAGGTATTAATTGTTTAATGAACATATATAATTACATAACTATACCATAGAACATCTATAAAAATAATATTTAATAAAATTTTCAAAAGATGATTGTTATTAATGCACATAGTATAATCATATCATTTATACTATTACTAAATTAAATTGACATTGTTATTTCATTAAAATTTAACTTCCAGCATAGCCAATTTTTATTAGTTATTTATACAGATACTTAAACATGCTTTTATATATTATAATGAAATACATTTTCATAAAAACACCTATAATTTTTCACTAATTATTTTAATTCCTTTTTCTTACAATTTTTGTATCTAAAAAAGATTAAACTGTTAAAAACTAAATAAAATTCTTGAAAATGTATTATGTAATACCTTAGTTATTAAGGGCTAGAAAGTTGAAGCCAGCCATGAGACTGGTTTCTATGAGTTATCAGCTGCAAGCTTCCGTGAAAACATTGACTGCATGATTCACATTGGTATACTATTGAATTTTGATTGTTCTCATTGCAAGGCTTCATAAAAAAGTGAGCTATTTTGTATCTAAACAAAAGAAAAATTACAATTATTAAAGTATCTCATAATAATCAGAAATATTGAATGTTTATAATAATAATATTTTAAATATCTTGGGTTATACCTGTGGTTGTACAAGTGATCATAGTTTTTAAACTTACGATCACAAATATTACAGAGTAACATTTTAGGCAGTGAGAATTTATAACACATTAATAACCAAGGGCACAACAGCCAGTGTTGTTCAGCATTTTTAAAATTATCAAATGATATTTTACAGGCATTACACTCATAATTTTTATCTGTCAAATGTGTTTTTGAGTGTTTCAGTAGTCTTGGTATACAAGTGTAGACTTTTTCACAAAATTCACATTGCAGCAGAAGAGAGGTTTTAATTTCTTTAATGCTGTCACTATTTTCATTTTTACAACAAAATTTGGAATGCCTTAAAGCTAATTCCTGATGTGGCCAAATTTGGAAGCACTCTGTACAAGTCCAAACAATTTGCCACTGTGGTTGCATATCCAAATTACGATGTCTCATAATGTAATGTCTTCTTAAGCCAGTTTCATAAACAAAGGTTGTCCCACACACATCACAGGGATAAGAACGCATGGGTTTGCTGACTGAAATATCAAACATTTCCTTTTTCTTAGTATAGTTTAACGTTCTATTTAATTTACGAATATTTTCCATTATTTTAGCATTATTTTCTTTTACTTTCTCAAGACTGTATTCAAGGGGGTTTATTAGATGGTTTTTTAAATAGAGGTCACAATCGCTATTGTTTGAAATTTTAATATTAGAGCAATAATTTAAAAAGTCAGGTTTTACTTCCTTCACTTGAGGTGTAAGAGTATTCAAACTAGAACTAATTTCTTTAGCACATGTGTTTAAATCAAAATAATTTACATTTTCATCTGAAGCTTTTTTGACAATCAATCGTGCTTTTTCTCTATCTTTTTTCTTCACATCAACTTTTCCCTCTGTCCAATTACCAAATTTGCATTCATCATTTTGAAAAACTATACATAGTGATTTCGAATTAAGTCCCTCCTCATTTTTCTCAATTATTAACTTACTTAACATTATTTTTTTATTTAATGGAAAGTACGAAAGTTCTTATTAATAGAATACTGTGACTAACAGTTACAAGTTTCATTTATAAAATAACAAATTGACACTGACTTTGATATCTAAATTATAGAAAAGAAAAAAAAATTAAGTGTAGGTTTTATGAATATTATAGTACACTACATTCAGACATAAGACAAACTAAAAAGTAAGTTACAGTTAGTAAGGTTTGAGATAGTAAATTTACCTAAAATTCTAGAAATTCAGCACTACTAACGAAAATTCGAATTTTAGTACTATTTAAATGGTACTGAAATTCTATTCGTGAGAAATTCATTTGTATTTACGTCAATTTGAGAATTTATCACGAATATTTATCAAATTGATATGCACATCAATAATAAATGTATTTTTTACTTTTAAGAATTATTTGCCAGTGCTTTGGGGCAAGTTGGCGAGTGAGATCTTAGTCCAGAACTGGGACGGAGCTTTGGACGATTTGACGAAGCTTCGGGAGTTTATCGATAATGGGGCAGGAGGCGCCACTGCGACTAATATGCAAGCGCTACAGCAACGCACCTGGCTGGTCCACTGGTCATTATTTGTATTCTTCAACCATATTAAGGGGCGTGATCTCATCATTGAGACATTCTTATATAGACCATTGTAAGTATTTTCTTTTTATTTTTGAAAATCTATTACTAATGAAGTATCTCGAAAATACGCTTTTATATATCTATATTAGATTGCACTAGATCTTCTACTTTCAACTTGTATCTTCTTTTAGGTATTTAAATGCAATTCAAACTATGTGTCCCCACATATTGCGTTACTTGGCTACAGCAGTCATCATCAACCGATCTCGGAGAAATGCTCTTAAAGATCTTGTTAAAGTCATCCAACAAGAAGCATACACATACAGGTAATCTTGAGCACTATGTTTTAAGAAGGAAAAAATGTATTTTAAATATTATTACTCTCATATATTACTGAATAAATACGATGAATGTTTGTTACTATTTCAAAAGTAAATCGTTGCAAATTCTACTGAACGGATTTTAATGATACTTGCAATGATATAGCTCATATATTAGAATAATACTAAACAATATTGTGTAAATTACTTGAAATATTGGCTGAAAAGTGTTAGCTGGAAGTCTACCAAGTCGACTAGTATGTTATGTAAGAATAATCTACTAATATCATGTTAGGTGTTCTACTAGTTGTATTCTATTATTTGAATGGTACATCTAATCATACATAACACATATGTTATATGTAATTATTAAAATGCATTTCTTTTAGAAACTCCTCTTTTTATTTCAGGGATCCAATCACTGAGTTCATTGAGCACTTATATGTTAACTTTGACTTTGAAGCTGCTCGTAAAAAGTTAAATCAGTGTCAAGCTGTTCTTTCCACTGATTTCTTCCTCATTGCTTGTTTGGAAGAGTTTGTAGAAAATGCGAGGTTAATGATTTTTGAAACCTTCTGTCGTATTCATCAAGTCATAAGTATAGGGTAAGTTTTTAGAAAATAAAAATACAAATATGAAAATAATGTTGAAAGTAAAATCAATTATTTTAAATAGGTACATAAAAATAAATTGTTTAATGAATGTAATGTGGTAATTCAGTCAGTATTATGGGAATGCATTCCAACTACTTCGATAAACCATTTGTATTTTGTAAATACATTTTAAAAAAATAATAGACCAAATAACACAGTCTATCACCAAAATTAATAATTCTTTTATCAAATGCGATATCTTGATTTTTATATGGTATATTTATAGGATGCTAGCCGACAACTTGAGTATGCAACCAGATGAAGCCGAATGCTGGATTGTGAACTTAATCCGTAATGCTCGGTTGGATGCTAAGATTGACTCCAAATTAGGTCATGTGGTAATGGGTGCCCAACCTTTATCTCCTTACCAACAACTGGTTGAACGCATTGATTCTCTTTCTGTACGTTCAGAAGCACTAACCTCATTGGTTGAAAGGAAACAGAAAGTACGCACTGATGTAAGTATCTAATGTAATGTTACCATTTAACTTCTATTATGAGTCTATGGACACTCCTCATTTATTTTACAACACAATTATCTATATTATTTGATTTTATTTTTAAAAATGTTTCAGATACGTTGGGGTGCTCAAGAATTCTAAAAATATGTGTAATTTATAGCAGCATAATTAATTTTAATTGCTGGTCTTTTATAAAATATATATATTGAAATAATATGTGTTTTGTTATCAGATAAAAAATAAAAGCAGTTAATCCATACTTTATTACATGTTCTAAAAATTATTATTCTATAGGTTTTAGAGTAACATATCTTGATAAAACAAAGGCAACAAAAATTGTAGACATCACAAACAATAAAACAAATATGTAGAAAGTATCTTCAGAGAAGACATCAGTGAAAGCTGGAATCTGATTATAAATTTCTTCTACAACATGAAGATTACCTTTTTTTGGCATTCTTTATTTTTTTTTCCCCTTCTTTTTCTCTAATTTAGTTGGTGTGACCACTTGTTCTGGTGGTGCTAATGATGTAATATATTTGTTAAGCAGTTGCAACAACTCCAAGCATGTTAAATTACCACTTTTAAATGTTACTGCTTTTAGATTAGCTGATTCTGAAAATTTATTAAATTTAAAAAAATTTGCAACTTAAGTAACAAGTCAATTTTTTTATGTTAATATATACCTGCTATTGAAGGTAAAATGCTTATTTCAACGGATGGTTCACTTCTGTCGCATACAACTTCTGTTTTCAAAACACAATTAGGATTTGTTAATGCTATCTTAGGTGAACTTATGTAGTGTAAAAAGTTCCTGAAATAAATAAGGATATCTCGTCGAAAATAGCCTGCTTGATACTTATCATAATTTTGTTGTCAGGTGTTTCACTATTTAACAATATATTATCCATGTTAAAATATAACCTAAATAATTGTGATATTTACCTTGTATGAGTTACGTTTCCGCTAAAAGGGTCAAATTTAACCGTAATTCGTCGAGCAGCTTTCAGATTAACAGCTTTTAATTGTTTTCCTATAGCGGAAACAACACCCCCGGATCTCCTGAAAGTTCCACTGTAAGGAATCGACATTTTCAGAACATCTGTGATTCTCAAACTGTTCTCGAGGCTCGAACTTCAAGAAATTTTTATAAGATTGTCAACTTTTGACGCTGTCAATCCTAAAAATGTCAAACCTATTTGATTTAAAGAAGAGTAACAACAATAAGTTTTTTGTATGTTACATTACCAATAATTATTGGGTAAAAAAGTTTTTGCAGTGGATTTTTCATCTATTATTTAGTACAAAATTAGAGAACATTTCATTTGCAATTATTAATTAATACGTAAAGGCAACTGATTCTGCGCCATATATTTATAGATTATAGACCAATGTGTCAAAGATAATTACACTTTAATGTTTTTACTCTGTGCATTACCAACAACAAGCTAGTAGAGTCAATTATCAAACTCAAATTAAGAAATAAGAATTAGTAAATTACAGTAACTCTTAGTTCAAAGCCAATTATTTTAATGAGTTCATGAAATTTTCAAACGTTTTACTTGTATAAACTTTATTTTATACATTTTAATTTAAAGAAACCCTTTTCAAAATGTACCCCGTTGGCCAACGTAAGTTATTATACATTTGTCTTTACGACCACGAGTTAGGTGAACTTCTTTGTTTGGTTGTCCTAAATAGAATTTAGGAAATCGAAGTGATATGGAAAACGTTTTCTGTCATTTTTGTCTTTGAAATGGAGGGTTGAATTACAAATAAAACGAAATTAATCATGATTTTTAGCTCCAGCGGGGGAGGCAAGTGCTGGGGTGGTAGGAGTTACTGGTGCTGCGAGTATTACCCCTGGAGCAACTGGAACCACTCCTGGTGTTGCCAGCGTGGCCGCTACAACTGGGGCGGCAACTGCTGGTGTGGTCACTGTAGCTGGAGGTCTATCCCTCGTCTCACCTGTCGCTCCGCCACCTGATATACCAGATGTTCTCACTTGCCCAAGGCGACCCAACTTAGGTCACGAAGGCCGACCTATTACACTTCGTGCCAATCATTTTCAAATATCTATGCCCAGAGGATTTGTACATCATTATGATGTTAATATACAACCAGATAAATGTCCAAGAAAGGTAAATTGATTTTATTTTGATTGAGTACACGGTATCTATATATGTAATGATATATATAATATATGTAATTTATTATAGGTCAATAGAGAAATTGTTGACACTATGGTAAAGAGTTATAACAAAATATTTGGTGCTTTGAAACCAGTTTTTGATGGTAGAAACAACTTATACACAAGGGATCCTTTACCTATTGGTAATGATAGAGTTGAATTAGAAGTCATTTTACCTGGAGAGGGCAAGGATAGAGTTTTCAGAGTCACAATAAAATGGGTCGCACAGGTTTGTATTAACTTTATGGACATTGAATTTAGTAATATATTGATTTTGTTGATTATCTAATTAACAAATAATGCTTTTATATAGGTCTCATTATTTGCTTTAGAAGAAGCACTTGAAGGTCGTACCAGACAGATACCATATGATGCAATACTTGCATTGGATGTAGTTATGAGACATTTACCTTCCATGATGTATACACCAGTGGGTAGATCGTTCTTCTCATCACCAGAAGGATACTACCATCCACTCGGTGGAGGCCGTGAAGTGTGGTTTGGTTTTCACCAATCTGTTCGACCTAGTCAATGGAAAATGATGTTGAATATTGATGGTAGGAAATCTTATAACCTTTCAGAAAAATTTCATTTCAGTTTATCACTGTTGAATTTAATGCTAATATATAATTATAATAAATTAATATTGAGGTAAAAACTAGATTGAGACTAATTAGGTATTTACCCAATTAATCAATCACTGTGCATGGCTGTACACAGCTTCTTGCAGAAGCAAACTAATAATTAATGTTGCAATATATATATATATATTGTACAATTATATATTTTTTTTCTCCTAGTGTCAGCAACTGCATTTTATAAAGCACAGCCTGTTATAGAATTTATGTGTGAAGTATTGGATATAAGAGATATAAATGACCAAAGAAAGCCATTAACAGATTCTCAAAGAGTTAAGTTTACAAAGGAAATAAAGGGTCTCAAGATTGAAATTACTCATTGTGGTACAATGAAAAGAAAATACAGAGTTTGTAATGTAACTAGAAGACCTGCTCAAATGCAATCGTATGTTAATCATTAATATTTTATTACATCAATTCATAAATAATTTTATACTTTAATAATAATTAAATTATTTGTTTCCTTTTATATTAGATTTCCTTTACAACTTGATAATGGACAAACAGTTGAGTGTACTGTAGCAAAATACTTCCTAGATAAATATAAAATGAAGCTGAGATATCCACATTTGCCTTGTTTGCAAGTTGGTCAGGAACACAAACATACATACTTGCCTTTAGAAGTCTGTAATATAGTGCCTGGGCAAAGATGTATCAAGAAATTGACAGACATGCAGACATCCACTATGATTAAAGCCACAGCTCGATCTGCTCCAGATAGGTATGCATAGTTTTTTATTCTTCTGTGTATAAATTGGTTTCATCAATCATTCATTCAAATATGAAGAAAAACAATAGAGTATGGCGTTATAGTGTATATAAATCTTTCAATAGATTCGTTACAAACTAGACAAAATTAATATATTTTAATTCATAGTTTAAAATATGTGAAACTATAACACAACCATTGCTTATTTTTTTTTTAAATTCGCCTTTTGTGAATCGTCAAAGAAGGAAATACACCATTCTAGGGAAGCGTTTTTTCCCTTAATTTTTATTTGGTTTCAATGTTGTTTTGTAGAGAGCGTGAGATAAACAACTTAGTCCGTCGCGCAAACTTCAATACAGATTTATATGTGAAGGAGTTTGGTCTGACAATATCAAACAATATGATGGAAGTGCGCGGTCGAGTGTTGCCGTCGCCAAAATTACAGTACGGAGGCCGTGTTTCATCTCTCGGAGGACAAGTAATATGTTTCATTCTATTATTTTTTTATTACATTGCAGACACCAAGACTGGTGGTTCTCTTGATGGCAAGAAATCAACGTCGCCCATGGACAAACGCGCTGCCGTCCACGCTTATTCCTGTTATCAACTTTTTGGCGCTGTATATCTACAAGCTAAATAAACTTCGTTTGCCTCTGGTATCCTCTGTAAAGACTCAGTAAAAGGCAGTACGAGTCCTATTTCAAGCTAGTATTCTGTAAGCCCACCACAATAAGACCAAATATAATTTATAAATACCCATCAGACCAGTAATCGAATCAAGTATTCATGGCGTCACGCTATTTTTTATGCGCTCTGCACGTTGATGTAATTTGAATTGATACAACTAATGACAACTGAAGTGTAAAAATTAAAGGGTTGAAGTGGGTCGTGCGCTGCTATTCTGTCTGCCTTCTGGTAAATATAATTTAATTGTTTTTCTTCTGCAGCAGGCATTGCCAAACCAGGGTGTTTGGGATATGAGAGGCAAACAATTCTTCATGGGTGTGGAGATACGGGTTTGGGCGATCGCTTGTTTTGCCCCACAGAGAACCGTTCGTGAAGATGCTCTAAAGTAAGTTTTTATTCGAGTATAAGGTTTTGACGCTTTATTTCCTACAAAGCCACCGATTATAAAGAAATTTTTATTCAATCTGGGTAGAAAATGGTTTAAAACAAATTATAACTTCATCAATAACTGTGTAGCGACATGCTTTGAATGAATAATTGTTGAAAACTTAGAAACCCCACGCATATTTTGCGACTGGAGTTATTCGCCAAAGAGAAAGAACTCTTATCGTTTATCTAAATCCAGCAATGGTGAGAAACTGTGGCGACGTTTACTTAACGTTCATAGATATAGCTAGGTGATTAGGTAGATAAGTGTGTTCGGTCCGCAGTTAAAATGGTTTCACACACACATTCACTGTCTGTAACGACGGCGCATCTATAGATGTAATTACAATACTGCACGAAATCTACTATATTTAATTATTTTCAAAAAAAATCCTATCATCAAAATGAAATAGGTTAATGTTTGAATATTATGAAACGTTGTTAATGAGTTTAGCTTTAGTGTATTGAGAGTATGCTTGTTTATTTCTAGAAATTTTACACAACAGCTTCAAAGGATATCAAATGATGCGGGTATGCCCATAATAGGTCAACCTTGTTTCTGCAAATATGCAACTGGCCCGGACCAAGTGGAACCAATGTTCAAATACCTAAAGTCGACATTCGTTCAGTTGCAACTTGTGGTTGTTGTGTTGCCCGGTAAAACGCCGGTTTATGGTAAGATACGTTCATGTAACTTAATGATTCGTAAGCATTGTCTTTGCTCATGAGTTTTAATTTTTATGTAGATTTTGTCTTTTGCCCTTGTCGTTGTGGTCGATTTTATATTTAAACCTTATTAATTAATTATAACACATTTTGTAATCGTTATTAAAACGATTCAAGCTATAGATTAGAGAGGGCGTGAAGATGACAAACATTTTTTTATGGTATAGCAGACAACGGAACAGGTAGGTCTCCTGTATGGTAAGAGAACACCGCCGCCCATGGACCACTGCAAATCCCGTTTTTGGACTGTGACGCATAGATAACCGAATGATATAAAAATTGCAATATTATAGCTGAAGTGAAGCGAGTCGGTGATACAGTTCTTGGAATGGCGACGCAATGTGTGCAAGCGAAGAATGTGAATAAAACCTCGCCACAAACATTAAGCAACCTTTGTCTTAAGATCAACGTTAAACTCGGTGGCATCAACTCCATATTAGTGCCGTCCATTCGTCCTAAAGTAAGTACATATTTGAAAAATTTTCACCAACAGCATCTAAAGCTTAACCTTTTTGAGAAATCCTACAAATCAACCGTGTATATTTACCCAATCTTTTGTTATTGTATCATATGCATAATTTTAATTATACCGTGGTTATTTTCTAGGTATTCAATGAGCCGGTGATATTTTTGGGTGTGGATGTGACGCACCCGCCGGCTGGTGACAACAAGAAGCCCTCGATCGCAGCCGTTGTTGGATCTATGGACGCACATCCTTCTAGATACGCAGCCACTGTGCGAGTGCAACAGCACAGGTAATTGGGTGCTCCGAATACTTAACTTGTTAACCCACGGTTTTATGTCCGTCTATATAAAGTATACTTTGAACGCTCTAACTGGTTGCATTGTGGCGATTAAATACGAAGAAATTAAGTTGTACGTTAGTAGACGTTGTATTTACAGCAACTGGGATTATTGAGGTATTAGAGAAGTTGATGTTGTTTTTAGTGTTTTGTTTGCTGCCAGAACC
>JAAAKR030000015.1:425095-436005 GCA_010014985.3 Delias pasithoe
AACCACTAAAGATTAGTGTTCATTACTTTAAAGTAAAACAAAAGTACTATCCCACAAAATATTTTTCAATAATATAAAATTAATAATATTGCATTCTAAAATAAGTACGTATATGTAATCTCTAGTAGGAGTTGGTCACGTTTTGGCCTTTTCTACCAATTTTTTTCTTTTTTATTGTAAATGGAGCAGGTGGGTTCTCCTATGTGGTAAGAGAACACCACCGCCAATGTACAATTGCGACACTGTCCATGCCTTGGCTGTGTTGCGAGTTTTTTTACGATGTTTAAGCGGCATTTTTAAGGCTTTACGATATCCTCACTCACTCAGGGAAACACACTAGAAGCACCGTTTCAAGTAGAACTACCATTTCACGCTGAGTGGTCGGTTAGCCCGTGGTGTCATCACTTCGGACGAGCCGGCCCAATTGCGTTAGCATATGCTTCAGTATGGCTCTCTTTTTGCCACGGATGCAAACCAGTTATATAAACAGCCTGCCTTCGATGTCGGATTTGCTTCAAGGTACGAACCCAGGATATTCCTGTGTTCGATTCCCGAGAAACGAAGAATTGTAATGAATCTTTATTAATCTTATGTGAAAAGTTTTTTTATAGAAACGTTCACTAAAAGTAAGATATATTATTATTATTACTCGTTATATTATTTCAGATCTATGATAATGTGTGTGAGTTCTACAAAGTATAGATTCTGTTGGCACTATATATTATATTGTCTTTTTTCTTCAAATGTATACAGCTTAATTGTGATCTTTTTTATCGTCGTGTTTTGTGCTGAACTGATATTATTTAGTTCTGTGGCTTGTTTGAAAATTGAAATGACTAGCTGAACAAATCAGTAATCACACAACATTATTATTACGAATGATTAATTTATTTGTAATACAAAGAATACTTTGCTAATTTTACGTCCCTTAATCCAGTGTATGTACCATGAGTTTAGTGGAGTATTATTTGATTGCATTGTTATCTATTACACAGTGAACAAAGTGATAATGCGAAAGATGACACGCTCCTATTTGATTGATGAATCTATAAACCTATTGAACTCATGATAGATACAGAGAATACAAGTCTTCCTAGTTTTAGTGGGCAATGCCCGTATCCAAAATCGTGGTGTATTATGGCAGCAACGGGTAACCATCGATTAATTCAGTGAGAATGACAGGCAGGAGATCGTACACGAGCTGAGCAGTATGGTGCAGGAGTTGCTCCTGATGTTTTACAAAAGCACGGGCGGGTTCAAGCCTCATCGGATCATAATGTACCGAGATGGCATCTCTGAGGGACAATTCATACATGTCCTGCAGCATGAGCTTACCGCTGTCAGAGAAGCTTGTATAAAGGTAATTTCTCTAATTATATATGTTAAGCCTGACTTTATAATAGCCCCAAACTACATGGTTTCAATATAAATTTTCTTATTTTAGAAAAGTAGATATTAAATTCATATCATAAAACAATTTCACTGGAGAAATATCCGGACATAAAAAGTAATTAGGTTTGATTTTTAAGAAATGACGTTAATCCAATTTTATTTTTTCTTCAAGATATGTATGTAGATCCTAATAAAAGAAATAGAATAGATCCTATAAATGTTTCTGCTCTAAATAAAAAAAGTTTAATTATTTTCTTTTAAAAATGAGAACATAAATATTGAAATATTTATAGTCAATTTTGATAATTATTATATATCTATATATTATTCATAATAAAATGTAGAGTAATTTAACATTTAAGCTAAAACAAACTTATTTAATTGTCTAAAATATTAAGGAATAACAATATTGCCTCTTTCTACAGCTGGAAGCGGAATACAAGCCAGGAATCACGTTCATAGTGGTACAAAAGCGACACCACACGCGTCTCTTCTGTGCGGACAAGCGTGAGCAATCTGGCAAGTCGGGAAATATTCCAGCTGGAACTACAGTCGACTTGGGCATCACTCATCCCACTGAATTCGACTTCTATCTTTGCAGCCATCAAGGCATACAGGTATTATTAAAACTTAATGGCTAAGGTCGTGTGAAGCCAGATGTCTCTACACAGAACAGATTAGTACGATGTTCTACTGGTGATTTTTTTTACCAGAAAGTATGTTAACAGCAGAAACGTAATACTCTTCGTTGTGCTAGGCATAAATGCACACATGGAAATATGTCTACTTAATATGTCGTAACACTTAAAACACTTTAGTAGCTTAAAATTGGAAAAATAATCGTGTTCCAAATTGAATCTTGCCTTTATTTATTTTGAATGTAATACATCATTATTTATGAACGTCACTAACAATGTCGATTGTTGGAGAGCGTTCCGTAAACTGGAAAGAACTGGCCATAAAACTCTGTCGCGTATTATCCTGTCCCTGCGAATGAGCATAACATTAAAATGTATTTTGAACTGCGGCGAATTATTCCCAAACGCATGCATTTTCATATAATCAATAGCTTAATAATATCGCTTAGTTGTAATGAATGTCTCGTCACAGGGGACGTCCCGCCCATCTCACTACCACGTCCTGTGGGACGACAATCACTTCGGCTCGGATGAGCTGCAATGTCTCACATACCAGCTGTGCCACACGTACGTGCGATGCACGCGCTCTGTGTCGATTCCGGCGCCCGCGTACTACGCTCACCTTGTCGCCTTCCGCGCCCGATACCACCTGGTCGAGAAAGAGCACGACTCGGGCGAAGGAAGCCACCAGTCCGCCTGCAGCGAAGATCGTACCCCTGGAGCCATGGCCCGCGCGATCACGGTACACGCAGCTACTAAGAAAGTTATGTATTTCGCTTAGTTTTGTCTATGATAGTGTATAGCAACATGATTAGCAAACCAATACTATGTATATTTCTGTCACATTCAATGTAGTGTAGCGGTTCACTTTGCCGGTTATTTTGAGTGTAACAGAATGTACCCAGTTGACACACAAGTCTGTCGTCGTCTATGGCTTCGATATAACCAAACGTGGTTTACAGAGTCCAAACTTGTCTATGACGTTATAGGTAACGTATATCGTTTAATCGTATAAAAGCATGTGATCTCTCCTATACTAACTCTTAAGTGAACTGTTGAATACAACTTAAAAATCCATAATTTATTCTTTAAGGAAAGCGTTGCGATCAGTTCATTTTTGAAGCGCACCTCGTTTCAGATAAATTTAGCAAATAGTAAAACAAATCTCATCGCGAGACAGAAACTTTTTTCATAATTTTGTTGCTGTTGAATTTGAGGAATTTGGTTACGCGAATAGGTAAGTTTTGAATCAGGCAACGGCTAAATAAATCACTCAAACAAAACTCAACAAAAACTTTTTTACTAGTCGATATATGTTACTGTTTTACGGAATTGAAAAGTTGTGCATCTCTGAGAACTGAGAAAGTATTTTAGAAATGCAGCTTTTCACAAAGCTTCATCTCATCATTCAAAAGCACAAGGCTAGTCAAGATTGAACTTATTTATACTGAGAGTCAGTGTATCAGATAAATACAGAATTTTACTCTACAATAACAAATACCAAAAGTTCAGTGGAACTCGTTCTGTGAATTCAATTCTTAATTGCAGAGATGGAAATTTAGTAAGATCGTATACAATGTATGTTCATTTAATTAAGTTAACTTCTAACGGCCATACAATTATAACTTTGATCCCTAGTTATTAAAGACAAAATCCTTACGAAACTGCAATTGGAAGATAATGACAATTTGTTGTTTGTATTATCACAATTTTTTATTTGGAAGATTTCGTGCTATCTTTATTCATTTTTAAAATTGACACTTAATACATGAAAATACCTGTTTTAAGGAAAAGTTATGCTTTATAAGTTTGTCCGTCTTTGTGTTTTGTATATTTAAGCTATAGAAAATTCATAAATAACTATTTTTGCGCAAAGAAAAAGAAATATTCAACATCCTCAGATTATTATCAGCTTAGGGGTAGCTTCTCGACTTATGTGGTTGCTATAAAAGCATCTAAATTATGTTCGATTGTAAAGACATCTTAAATTTTAAGATATTTTAATTAACTTATGCGTGATAAACGGAGTGTAGAATATTGTTAATATACTGTTGTGTGTAACAACAACGCATACAGTGATAATCGGTCAAAATGAGCATAAACTTAATTGCTTAAAATGTTTTTATTTTAAGTAGTAAATTTTCTCCTCTAATAAGGTTATCGTAAAATTATATCCCCTCACGAATAGTTCAACAACAACTGATATTTATATGCATTTTATAAAAACGTTCTGGTAATAATTTGCTAAAGATAACTTGAAATTAACGTCCATATAGCTTTCATACTTTCTGTTTCTTAACAATTTGATTTAACAAGCATTTCCCTCGTGTAGTATCTAGGTATCTGTATGTTTAATTTAAAATCAATTGAAAATAAACCGAGTGAAGGTAATATTAGGAATAAAAATCAAATTAAGCACAAAGCATTGCCTAAGTTGACATCAAACAGCAACTTGTTCATGCAATGTGAAAACATGATGTCCAAATGATGATCAGCGCTCCCTGACGTCATACCGGCCGTACTGGAGGTCGTTTCGATACCGAGGATTGATTCTAGCAATTAGTAATTAATCGAGCTCTATTTGTAAGTAGCGTAAGTGTTAGATGTTTAGAAAATATGCATATTATTTGAAGACCACTTTCCCCCTCCATACCAAAAGTAAGGTTCTCTGCCGCCTTTAGTCGTAAGTGATATTTTTTTATTTTAGCTATGAATTTATTTTATTAACTGATATGAAATATCAATAGATTTATTTGATTCAAATGAAATATGAGCATTTTATAATTAAAATGAGCTACTTATATCAAAGTAAGTTAATATTTTTTTTCGAAAAGTATAGTGAATCGGCGTATGTTGTTCAATAACGTATTTCTTAAGTTTTTTAATATTTGGGTTAACATTAAGCTTCATACAGAATATATGTGTAGTAGGTAGAAGATATTTTTTATATTGCACTATATTGTGTAAACAATTAAGGTTTCAGCAAATAAGATTTTGATATAGATAATAATAGATTCCAAATTTCTTCGTGCAGGGTATTTCGTTGAAATAACGGTCCTTATTCGAAAGAGACTACTGTCTTCATATTTAAATGTAGCGCATCAAACGTGTATTGATATACTATTGTTATAAATTTTAATTACTTTTTGTAGTTGCGCTTAAATTAATTATAACTTTTAAGGTAAGGTTTTATGTAAGCAGCGTCGTTCAAATGATATCTAAGTTATCCTAATCTCTAATGGACTTTTCGTCGTATTTACAAGGGCTTACTTAAATGTAAGGAAGATTATTTTTATTTCAGATATACAAAATAATTAGTAATGTCCAACATATCAAATCATTGTAACAACAATTTGTATGTAATTAAATAGTTGACGAAGGTACTGTTATTTGCTTAAAAGATTCTTTTTAAACGCTATTTGTAATATGTTCATTTACAAACATTTTAAATGGAAGATACCCTTGTCAGCTAATACAAATACCGGGAGCCGGCACGACAAAGGAAATTGTCGTCTGATCGTGTTTAACATAATATACTTAAAGATTTTTGTTTAAATTTGTTTTATTACATCATCCAAGTAAAACTGTCGTGTCAGAAAATTAAACAACAATCATATATAAGGGAAATAAACATTTAATTTTCAGTGTTTTAGCAGTCATATCATTTATAAATGTATTACATTTATTCTTGGAATCAAAATTAAGTGTCATCTTATTTTAAATGTGGGTTGTCGTCTAGAACTCGCATCTTTTCTCAATCTACTTTATAAAAGAAGAAGGTTGTCAATTCGAAGCCTTGTTTTGTAGCAATAATATTAGGAGTTTTACGTTACAAAGTTTTAATTCTTTGTTATGCGTGTAATTTTTTTTCTTTGTTTGATTCTGTTATTTTTATTTATTATTAAAAAATTTAATGAAGTAAAAATACCGTTTTTTCATAAAAATTTCAAAAATGTTTTCGTTTCATTAATAGCCTTTACGCTTACATATTGATAATAAATAATAACTTAAATATTTTTTCAAATTATGGTTGTAGAACAGTGAACTCTGATTACAGATTAGGAAATAAACTAAATGTTATTTTAAAAGCGTTACTCGAAAAGCCCATTAATTTGATTTGTTTAAAATTATTTGTTTAGTGTCGTAGAAGTGTATTTATAATTTAATTTTAATCTCCATAACCTTGATTCTTGAATACAAAGACCATTCTAACGTACATAATACTCTTGGATGTCAGACAGACCTGTACATTTTATTTATATTAATTTTCTATTTGCTATTCAGTAAAGACGCACCAAATCATGTTATTGTATTATTTTTCTATTATTATAATGCGCTCTAACTGTTGCTTTCGCTTGTCGTACGATGGTATGAAATAAGTATGTATAAATAACTTAGCTCATGAAGTTCATAATTATGTGTAATAGGATTTAATTAAATCTGTTTCTTTTATATGAGGTTTTTCATTTAAAAGCCAATTTCTTTTCGGTACATAACTTTATTTTCCATTTAAAATATATCAATGTAAATAATGGAAACACTTATACAGAAAGCTAAGCATCTTATAAAAATATCGTTTTGAACTGCTCTTAACAGGCATCGGGCTATACAACGATGTGATTCCGACAATAATTGTGTACGTGTATAATATTCTTTGCGAAGCTAATTATTAGTACACCGTGCCACGAATCATCGCATCCCCGTAGTTGGAACTGTTATTAATTGATGTTGGAATGCAAGATGTTGATGTAGACAAATAATTTAGAAAAACCCACCCTGTCATCAATATTTGGTTAAATTGCAAGTACTGAATAAACACACAAGACCCTGCGTACAATAATCTTAAATCTGTTACAATTATTGTGGGGTTTATAGTGTACATAAAGTTACAAAATCCCTGTTCTTGTAATCCTAATTTTTCCATTCACAAAACAGAAATTCAAGATCATCAAGTACATATAAATTTTAGAATAGTGAACTTCCAATTGTTTGAAACGGGTAATTCGTTTTCTGATTAACATTAGATAACTCTATTCAAATTGCCTTTTCAATTTTATTATATATTAAATATCGTTTAGCTCGTGAATAAAGGCATACTTAGAGTGGGTGGCTGGCGGAAGATTAAGGCAAAGGTTTGTTTTCGGGGATGGTTGGAGAGGTGGCGCCACTGGCGGCGCGACTCGCGTCACGAAGCGCTTCGTCGAAGCTCTGGGTTGAATTCGATCTGGACGAAACTTTACCCTGAAATACAAACCAAGTACGGTTTATATTTGACTGGCGATTAAAAACCCGTTAATAAAGACATGGTTTGGACATCCGAATTAGTAGTCTTTATTGCTACGAGTCCATTGTACTCTGATATTTCATATAGTGAAACATATTGTGGTTACACAAAAATATTATACTTTTTAAAAACAATCAGCGTCATTGTTTATAAAAATGAGACAGTTAAAACTATATATAAGAAAATAAGGTCACAATAACAAGAGCATACTCTATTGCAGCTTATCTCGAACCGAGCGTTTTAAACTAATCTGAAACTCACCTTAACGTTTTCATAAGCGTAGCCAACACGTTCCTCGATCGAGCGGAATGAGTCGGAGTTCCTCATTTGGCCAATTTTTTGTGTAACTCCAGCTGTGAGACCACCAAGAATAGATGTGGTCTTTTCTGCCGTCGTCTTTATCACAGATTCGGTTTTTTGGTATCTGAAACAACAAATTGTATTATACATAAAACGATATAATCAGAGGTATTAGCCTATATTTACATTAATAAAGATATATTTTTTATAGACATTAGTCTTATAAACTGAATGTTTTACAAAGGACGACAACAGGTTGACAGTAACTGAAACTTCGACTTTAATAACATATTTAATTTCAATAGTTTTTATTATACGGATCAAAAGGACAATATAAAGGGAATTCTTAGCCTTGAATAGTACTGCGTCATAAAATTGTGTACTTTCTACATGCGAGTACGCTATCCTCTTCATTAGGAAATAAAACGTAAATTTTAAAGGACCTTTAAACTAAACCTTTTAATAATACATTTTCTATTCAAGTATTTTTAAATTCAAATTAATTAATAATTAAAAACAAGCGCACAACCAAATCTCTTTGAATGAATACGGAATAGTAACAAGTTACTATTACCTCTTTTCAATTCTGAATTTTACATTTTATTTTGGAGTGCATTTAGTTTATATACCACCGATAGTTATTTCTAGTACCCACTAGTTATTGTTCTACGTTAACCATTAACAGGGATGCCTTACTGGTTATTATATAAGTAGGCTTGGATATACTTACACTTGGCTTTCTTTCACATTTTTCAAGCCTTGATTAACATCTTCAGTGATCTCCTTCCACACGGTAATGCCAAGTTTTCGTTTCAATTCAGAACTTTGACGAATCTATAAAATTAAATGTAATATATGTACTAATATAATAAAGCTGGAGAGTTTGTTTGAACGCGCTAATCTCAGGCACCGCTGGTTTGTTTTAAAAGTTACTATCAGTATTCGATAGTCCATTTACCGAGGATGGCTGTAAAACCGCAATATGTAAAAAAATTAACCGAAAAAACCCCTACATCGCGTGCATTGCGAAAACATATATTAATATGATTATATTATGTTTTAAAAAAATAGAGATCCTTACTTAACGCCAATAATAAAACCCAAGGTGTAAAATTACCAAAAAAATGACCTAGCAAGAAGGGTGTTTGTGTCCGAGTTAAATTTATTATGCCTGATCCATGCGAGGCCGGGCTGAGCTACTAGTGGTAAATATGAACTAAATGTGGTTGAGCAAAGTACAAATAGCTTTTAACTCTGAAATATGATACGAAAATAATATAAAGGATTAAGCGTAGTCGCTTTTAAACACTTCTATTTACACACATTTTGGTACCCTCATTAAATTTAGGTTCCATATATAATTGAGAAATATTTTCATATTCAATTACGTTCGTTTCGGCGTAGCTTTGCGTGATTGCATTAAACTCGATATTGTAACAAAGACATTGAAAGATAATTACATACATATGATTAATTTCACGGCATATATTTTTATGAGAATTTCTAAATATAAGTAAGATTACTTACATGTCTACATAAAACTAATCACAGTATTTAAAAATTTAAATAACTATTGCAGTCTAGCTCTTTCAGTCAGCGTATTTATGTGTACAATAAAGTTTTTTACCAGCTCAGCGACTTGCTGTCGGCTATTGTGATTTATAAAGTGAATGCAAGTATTCAGAGGTCCTTGACCTATAAGTTAACACAACGCCGTTCGATTTGTCTAGAACTCTTTTATGTATAGTTAGGTAATAGGTATATAAAAATATCTGGCTTAAAACATATTTTGAATCCTCGATGCAGAGTCGTTTAAATATATATTTGTATGAACCAGGTTATCGTAGTTGCCTAGGCTGGATTCTATCAAAGTCAATTAGTCTATGAGAAATTATAATGATTTATATTCAATATAACTTACTTTACTCTGCAACACGGTGCGCAGTGTAGCAATTTCATCCTCTACCCTCGCGAGTTCCCGACTCCACTCGGCTTTAAGCTGTTCCGCTTGCTCCGGGGTCAAACCTGCCAGTTCATCGACGACATGCACGTCCCCGGCGCCAGCACCGGCCATTGCTTCTTCGGCTAAACACAATAAAAACTTTCGTTTTATACAAACTATATTGTGTCGTGAAAACAAAGCGAACACATACGACTTTTTTTCCACTACCTGAAAGAGAGGATAAAGACAAACGCGATGTTTGAGTAATACGGCCTCACTGGATGTCAAACGATCAAACGAATATTCCAAACATTAAACTATTTTAGAGAAAATATTTAATTTATTTTCTTATTTCATTATAATTAATGGATATATATTCTTAGTTTATTTGTATCAACTATTATGTAACTGCAGGTCTACGTAATGTTTTATAAACAGTCAAGTATTCTATTGTATTGTGGTTCTTCAAAGTATACGGAGAAGAGCACTGTATTTTTCGGTAAAAACTTAATCAAAACTTCTGGTTGGTATGTTTTATGATAGGAAGCTATTTCCGAGTGAGATAAATTACGGGAATGATATAAGCATCTATTGTGTATATACCTACCGCAGCATGGACACGCGATAATACTATTTTTAAAATTATACACACCGTTTTGTCGAAATTACACAACCCGCTTATAAATTATCTAATATTGTATACCATTACATTTAACCCTGTTAGCTAATCAAGATTATCTTGTTTATCATGATTATCAATAATTATCTAGCAATTTTATTCATCATTCAATAAATATTCTACGTTAAATAATGCGGTAAATATATACATACATTTTGCTTGCATAAATCAGATCTTTTCGTATTGTTGTGCAAAGTTATTGCATCAAGAAATGCACAACAAATGCATCAGTGAAACAGTGACTGAATATTTAAGAAATTGTTTCTAATAAAGCACCGTTTATAAGTAAGGTTTTAATTACGTGACAAACAAGTGATAACAGAAACATAAAACATCTTCCGCCAGGCATTCATCATTCTAATGTTTCCGTAATATGACTTGTTGTGTTACATCGATGACGAAGTTCAGATTCACTTGAACATATTGCCAACATTCACAACAAAACAACACGTCAATTGCATCCACTATAGTAATGATTATTAGTACTTATCGTATCATCACAACACTTGAAATTTATAGATTTTCACGTTAACAGTAAAAAAGATACATACGGTTTCTATAATTTGAAGACACAGCCACAATATGTTCGTAAGAAAACATCGCTAAGTTTATGTACAATAACCTGTTTACGAACCGAGCTACCCATAACGAGTTTGGTCATCGCTCCGATTGGTG
>JAAAKR030000015.1:436105-470187 GCA_010014985.3 Delias pasithoe
GCAAGATACGGCTTTGTTAAATCTTGAAACGTGACTCTAACCTCGCGCATCTTTTTTCTAAATATACGAAGTCGCCGTCGGCGGTTGTCCATATAAAACTCTGTTTCGATACATAAAGCGGATTCAGTGAGTTCCGGTAAGGAGCGCCATTCCGTCTCCGTGTCCTCTTGTGGCCAATTCACTATATCTTCTAGCTCATCTAATTCATCGACTGCAACATCGAAACTGGGGGTAGAGTCGTCGTCGGGCGGAACAAAGTAAGGGTCCTCCATATACTCCAGACTCGCCGGCTCCGCACTTGCATTTCCACAGTCCGCCATTCCATAAGCTATCTATCCCATCTTACGCAGCATTCAATCATATTTCCAATTAATTGTTTATTTCTTAAAATCGTCAATATAAGGTAATACGCACATTGGCAATATATTAAAAGCACTGCACGCTGAGCAATTGAAAAGGCACCGTAATGATTATTAATTAATGAATATCATATTGATATCAACCACTACTCAAAAGCATAGTAAATATTAAGTTTTAGCGATAAAGCAAACAATATGTTTGCTTTCTTCCGCCACGTTGGTATCGGTTAGCGCAATCGCCCGCGTTCGTCTCGCGCCGTTGCCTGAGTGCTCGTATTTGCCACTTTCACCAACCACCACGCGAGCTCTACCTCTAAATTTTATTTAAATATTCTGGTCTTGACCTTATCGATAAGATTTTGGCTCGACGTTGTAGTACGTTAAGTTCCTATAAAACTTTAGTTGCAAGAAACTAATTTTGTCAAATTTATATAATTGCTGAAAAAATAACCTTGTAAGGTATGGTACGGATAAGTCTAGTGACTGCGCCAGAGAACGTGCGCTTGCGCTGGACCACCGCAGGCCACGGTTGGTTACGTCATCCAACAACAATTTGGTCATTATTTCTTAAAATCTTTATATTGCACAAACTGCTGTTTCCAATTATTTCATAACTAAAAGTTATGAAGTAAAGAAATAGCTTTTCAGGCATGTCATTTAGACTACACTTTTGAGATACATTAAAATTATGAATAAAACAAATATTATATAATTAATAAAGTTACATTTTACTTAATATACATTATATTAAGTGTAAACTACAGGTTATTAAAAATTAAAACAAATTATAACATATCTATTAGTAATAATTTATGTATGTATTATAAATTCTTTATTAAAAAATCATCATTCAGTTTATTTCATTTTTTATTGTAGTACCAACCACTGATATTCTATTACTACTTTTGTTGTGTTGATCATGTTACTTTAACTTAAATTTTACTTCAAAAGTATAAAATATTGTTTGATCCAACTTGATATTTTAACAAGGTATTGTAGTAATCAATTGGAATTATCTTTTGGCTTTGATAGGCTTCTTATCTATTGGGGATATTTCAAGTCACAGTACCTTAATAAAAAAATTGTTACTACAAGTCTTAGTGAGTCATTGGTGAAACTCTTTTAGATAATGTAGAATCACTAGTTCTTCAATGAATAGCATACATAATTGCACCAGTTAGAAGGAGATTAATCTCTATTAAGATGTCTATACATTTCAATATATAACCAGCAATATTATAAATAGAAATTAGTTTAATTACCTGCCTGCAATAAATTACAAATAAGTGTCATGAAGATATGCAAAATATTTAGGCCAAATAAGAAAGATTTTGCTAATAAACACAAGGTACAGAATCTTTGTAAATATTAAAATTTCATAGTATTTTACGTTATGTATTACTCACCAGCCTGGACACCGCTCATCTTTAATTAGAGTAGAATTCCAAGAAAAATAATTGTCAACTTTCGTACAGTAAAATCAAGAAAGGGATTTTGCCGTGAAACTTGAAAATTAATTATATCTTAGTTATTGTAGAAAAATTTTAGCCTTAATCTGTAATATGTAACGCACAATAAATATTTACAAAATAATTAAGGCAAATATATATTCAACAGCCAACATACAAATCATGAAAAGCTTAGTACATAGCAGATACCGAAAACCATAAAGAATAATGATAATGAAAACCAAGCAGTGACTTTGACAATAACATAGCACATTTGATAGACAATAGATGTATAAAACCTGAATATGATCTATAAAGCGTAGCGCACAATGTAAGAAAAGATCGGCTAACGAGAAGAACGTAAGTTAATAATTCAATTTTCCATACCTAAATTAAACAGTTTTTTTCTGCCAAAAAACTTTTCTAATGTTAACGTGGCTTTTTGAATCCATTCCGCTATGCCGAATTTTTTCGTTACTTAAGTAACAACTCAAACGAATAGTCTGTGGAATGCAGATTTTCGTCGAGTCACTACTCATTAGTCATTACGTTATTACGATTCAGATTCTTACTAGATTATAAATTTTAATTTTTCTGTATCTGTTTTAACTCAGTTTAGCAGGGTTACTCCTAGGTATGTAAGTACATTGAATAAACATGGCATCATCTAAATGTGGTGAAATTCATGGAGAGTAAATTATGAAAACTATTTGTCCCATAATCAATCTTTTTGTTGCAGTTAATTAAAAATGTCTGCAACTGCTCTATTCGGTAACACTTCGGGTCTTGGAGGTAGTTCTGGAGGTAATAAGCATTTAGTAGAGTTCCGTGCTGGGAGAATGACATTGAAAGGACGTATGGTACACCCTGATAAGAGAAAAGGGCTCTTGTATGTTTACCAAGGAGAAGATTCTCTAATGCATTTTTGTTGGAAAGATCGTACAACCGGTGAAGTAGAAGATGATCTTCTTATTTTCCCTGATGACTGTGAATTTGTACGAGTTAGTGAATGTACAACTGGCAGAGTGTATGTGCTTAAATTCAAGTCTTTTGCAAAGAAGTACTTCTTCTGGATGCAGGTAATGTTTGTCTTTTTTCTTCATTAATATATAATAGATCATACTAAGATGAAGTTGATAACCTTCCAACTAAGATTACAAAACAAAGTTATTTATCTTTTTTTATTTCTGTGATTAATACTATATTTTTGGGAGTGTTGAAACAATGCTGAAAACTACAAAATAATAGCATAAAGCAAAGATAAAATCTTGAAATTTTCAACCATATTTATAACATCATATAATTTTTATTAAAAAATTTTTTGTTCAGGAGCCAAAAACAGAGAAAGATGATGATTATTGCCGCCGAATTAACGAAGCACTTAATAATCCTCCTTCTTCTGGAGGAAGAGGTGGTGGTAGCAGTGGTGCTCAGGATGGCGAGCTTCAAAATTTGCTCAACAATATGTCCCAACAACAGCTGATGCACCTTTTTGGAGGACAAATAGGTGGATTATCCTCATTGCTTGGAACAATGGGGTGAGGCAGTACTTTGACAATTTATGAGTTAAAGATTCTTAATTAAACCAGTGATGGAATAGATATTTATTACCTGTAAGAAATATAATTGAAATACATAACTCTAGAGTTAAGTCACAGATACAGACTGTTATGTTTGACATATTATTATATGAAAAAGTGAGTTTTTCATTATTTGAACTTTTTTAAGTTAATAAAGTTGCAACGAATTTATGAAATTTTATGATGTTTAACTATAATCATATATATTTTGGTGTACAGGCCAGGCTTCTGTTATTTTCAGACTACACAAAAAAGACAGGTTAAACTAGTTTTGTGCTTCTGTGGGAAATTTTATGATAACATCATTAATGAATCATCCTTTCCAAGTGTGGTTTTTTTATGGTTTTAACTTGAACATTTCAGAAATAACAGCAGTAGCAGTTCAAACCGTCCATCTGCAGGAAGCAACAGCAACTCCCGTGGGGGTAGCGCTCCTCGCACCACAACTACTACAGAAACATCTGCGAGGACGCCTGCACGAGCTAGAGATGTGCCAGCTCCAACTGTGACACCACCCAATACTGCTACCACAACTCAGCCACGAAGTAAAAATAAAATACTTTATTTCTTAATTAGGATTTTACAATCACTTGATGATTGAATGTCATTGAATCTACTATCGCATCCAAGCCTATCGAGTCATGGAAAGAATCTGTGAAACAAACTCAGTGCAACTATTTAGGCCATTTAATTTTTTTTAACATTTTCTGAAAATGTGTGGAGTGATCTCCTTATTCCCAAGGCATAGCGTTATCAATTAAGTCTCTTATTCTGTAATACCCTTTGCTACACAAACATTCTTTATGAAACATTATGAATGCTTTGTTACAATTTCTCTCAAATTCAAAAACAATCAAATAAAAAAATTTTAAAACAGACGTGACCTGAACTGCACATCACTTCTTCGAACATCTTACTAAGTGTTATTCGTATACTATAAGATATTCGATACTTACCTTCTTATTTGCGTTGACGTAAAATTAAATGAGCGAAGCACAAAAACAATACACCGGCATGTCTCGATGGTGCGCGTGCCCACTGGCGCTATTCGTTCTGGCCAGATTGGGGGCGGGGATGCCGTTTACGCATCGCACGCAAGTACGGTTTCGTAAATGCGAGGGTGACTTCCATTAACCTACTCTCCCCTACATATTTAATGTAAAATAGTGTAGGATAACATAGTATACAGAGAACATCTTATTATTTTGCTGTGACCAGTGTTTCCTTTATTTTATTTAGGAGTCCGTGAAAACTGTACTTGAACCTCTAGGAGTCCGTGGCGGAAATAGGTTGAGAAAAGCTTTTCTAGAGTTTGGCGTTAAATTATACCTGTACTGTTAGTACAAAATTTGGAATAATACATAAATAATATACTATTTAAAAGTGAAATATATAATATTAATTAGACATAAAAATATTTTTTTAGAGCACTGGCATTTAATGCCATCTCAGTTTAGAACACACTTAGACTCTGCTTATTTTAATTATTATAACTAGACATGTGTAATGTACCGAACAACAATGTTTGAGATATTAAAGATTATTATTTAATATTGTTTACGCTTAGGTGGACAAATATTTCTCTCTGATCTGCAACGATACTTCTCCGCCATGGGCACCGCACCGGAAGGCGAGGGTGCGAATGCGAGAGTGGACCTTGCGGCTGCGCTCAGCTCTACGGAGGCTGTGACTGCCGCCAGCGAGGCCAGCAACGCGCAACGCTTAGCGCCGCACCAGCCTCAAACAGTGCCTCAGGATGATGTAAGGACCACCCTGCTCTCACCGCAGTTCGCTCAGGTGAACCCCCACGTGTTGCGATCCCACTGTGCAAGGCCTCACGCTTCGCTACACGCATGCCTCGGGGTTAACGTTCACCTTACCTGCTTGACAATATAGCATAAGACCAAGTTTCTATATTAAGTACAATGTTGGGCCAACATGCCTTGATACCCATCAAATTCTTACTCTCCAACAAATAACTAACGCCATGTTGTAAGATAAATGCCATTTCCAACTTTACCAATGCTTAAAGTGTTTCGTTTTCGTATTGCTGTAAGCTATTATTAACTACTTCTTCAAAACAGTTGGCCAAATTAAGGAATATAAGTTATGAGAAGGCAACACAATTTAGAGACTTCCTATTTTGGAATTTGCAACTTCAATCATTTAAATATGTTTTTTTAAATTGGCAATTACGATAATTTCAAAACAATGATAAAGAAATGTATATCACTCTCAGGATATGATAAATACTAAACGCTTAGGACTGCAAGAAACAAATTTTTGGCGATTAAAGATAAAACTCTTACGCTTAAAAAGCGAATGTTAACATTAAAATGTCTATACAGCATTCTGTTTTTCTGCTTTGTTTGTGCAAGTATTGAACTGAGTATATATTTAAAGGGAAAATATATTTTGGCTTTTTGTGGTATTTTGCATGTTGCCATTTAACTAAAGATTCGTTAGTCGTAATAAAAATGACTTAAATCTTGCTTGTATTAAATAATTATATACCCTTTGTGTTTAAGCACTACTCCTCTTATACAAAACTTTCACTTTAGGCAGAAGGTGGTAAAGTTAATTTTCTCACAAACTATTCTATTATGGGCTGTATATTGTAGGATGTAGTATACTTCTTTTCAGGCTGCAAATCAGTTTTCATCGGCACTTTCTTCAGGACAAATGGGGCCAGTAATGTCTCAGTTTGGCTTGCCTCCTGAAGTGGCTTCAGCGGCTAACACTGGTGATGTACAGGCTCTCTTTAAGGCCCTAGAAAACTCGTCTAACTCTGATAGTTCCAAAAACTCCAAAAACCAAGATGAAGACAAAAATAAAAAAGACAAGCCCCAAGACAAGAATGATAAGAAGGACGGTGACGCTAGCATGTCACAAGACTAAATCGTCAATCTTTGTATATTTTACATTACGACTACTCCCTATAGCATAATGACTATTGTATTTGTCATTAAGAGATTATAATTTTTTGCCGTAATTAATTATATTTTTATCTCTGTGTTTGCAATTCAATAAACTGTATGTGAAAATGTGTAATTTTATTTCATGCTTTCTGTATTAGTATAAACTGTAATAACAAAACTTCCATAAAGAAAGTGCCCGATCATCTGTGAAAGTTAATTAAGAATGACACGGTTTGGCATTGAGTTTGCTTAGAATTAGAAAGGAACATTTGATCCGTCTTGAACGACTCTGCGTTAATTGTTTTACTTGTAATTGAACGTCGACGTGGGCCCCAATCGATTCCGGCGTAGGCACAGTGGGATGTGGTGGTGGCCCGTGGGTCAGCGCAATAGCGGCGCGGGAGGGGAGAGCGCTGGGGAATCCTGGCGCCAGACTGGCATCAACGTCTGTCCCCGCGCGCCGCGCTCCGGCCCACTCGAAATAGATGCGGTGATTTACGCCTCCGATGTATGAGTAAATATGTTGCTCGCTCGCCTTGGCATGTCCGTCCGCCGCCGCACCCCGCCCTACCCCTCGCCCCACGATTGTAGAACGCGAAGCAGCCAGTTATCGCAAAACGCGACCACGTCCAATATTTTGCACGCGTGCTGAATGACGTAGTTGTTCGCGAATATTTTACATTCATATAGAAACGGCATCGGTCGCCCTCAAGGTGATCACAATTAATTCTTTGGTTATTACTGTTAATAATTAAAGGCATTAAACTTCACTCGTATTCTACTAGCTTCTAAAAATATACCTGACAATAAAAATTATGAAATTGTATAGGGAGTATATTAGATAAAGTATATATAACTATTAATAAAAATGATCTTTCATTTAGATGTTACGGAGAGGAAATAGAGTACTACATAGAAAGCAAATTGTAGTCATACGACACTAAAAAGTAGAATTTTTTTAACGTAAAAAACAATAATATATATTAAAGCAAACATGTATGATTTTACATATTATACTAATTCGAAGATTCTTGTTACTAAATTCATGATTTCAGCTCTATTTGAGCTAGCTAAACTTTATTTACTTCTACAATTATAACCCAAGAACAAATAAATTACCATTCGTCGCGTCAAATAACAATGGAAAGAAATTGAAACATCGTCTATGACGAACGAATTTTGCCTACTTGTGTATTTAAATGAATTTTCGAAAATCGAGCGATAGCAAATTGTTTACTGGCCTAAGATTAATAATTCTAAGACTAAACCTTTGTAACTTTAATGTTGTAATACTAGTAGTTTTCGAAGCGTCTTATTGTAATTAAACTAAATGGCAAATTGTAAGCAACTTATTCTAAAAAAGCTTTCATTAGAACCGCGAGAGTAGAAAAGAAAGGGAACAAAAAATAGGTACGCTGCTAAGACCGGTCCCGCTGGTTCTTACATCGCGTCGGTCGCCCTTACCTCTCCCATTCATTATATGTCACACTATATTCTCTGTGACTGTTGAACTACTGAAAAATTACTTTTGGATTAATAAGTGATTTGTCAAGTCTTTTAACAGCCGTAAGTGTCTAGCTTAGTTAACTATTGAAAAATCAATACGACGAAAAAATTACAAAACAAGTTTTCAGGTTTTTTTTATAAATGAGATACCTACTAGGAATATTGCTATTAATTGGCAAAGTTGAAAGGGGGGTTGCAGTTGAGGGCATGTCCAAACGGATGCATCAGATAATTCAGTTTTGTTAACGAGAATACAATAATAGCAAATTATGTATAGTTCTCATGTGTAAAATAGAATAAAAATCAGCTTCTTCGGCACATTGCGAGTGCGACCTATATTTTTTTGCTCTCTATAGTTAAGATAATAACAGCATACATTTAAGTAAGAGTGCTCTTTGAAAACCTGTAAATACTTTGCAGTTGAGTTTCTTCCACTAAAGTATCTCTAATATACATATACAATAAATCCACACTGTTACTGGCATGTTTTATTCTGTGTAAATTGGTAAGAAAATAGGAAATGCGAACCGTTAATGGTCAGGACAAAGTAAATAATAGTAGGTACTTACGCGGTACAGCAAACGGGTCATCGAGCGCACAATAGAGGGTGCCCCTTATTGAATATTGAATTATCCTCAATAACACATCGATGTATTTATTCAGTCATTGACGTTCAAGATACAGTCATAATCATTTCTGTGCCTGTGAATGGTTTACACACAGTGGCTTTTGACTATTTTCTATCTAAACTTATGTCAATATGAAAATGATTCCATTCATCTGTACAAATTCTGCAATGTATACCTATATGTATATTTACCATATCTATATTAAATACAAATAATTACGGCAAATTCCATAACATCGCTTCTTCTAGGTGTGAACCTTTGACCGTGTGACGTAAGGCTTCATATGACGAAGCTGAGTGAGAATAAATTAAATCGAATCATCGAAAGAACATAGAGACAGAGTTATTAGGAACTCGGTGGGTTCTAGGAATTACGAGGACAGTGAACGTGAAAAAGTTGGTAACATGACGCGACGGTTGGAGGGCGGGAAGGGGAACGGCGATCCTTATAATACTTTTAACTACGGCGCGTGCTGGGCCTTTCCACGAATCCCATAATAAGTACGGTCGACGTAGCTAATAGCTAGCTGGTTCTATAGAATAATATTATTTAAAAAATTCAGTGCTGAGACGCTTATTATTTTTGATTTTATTGAAATAAATACACGTCTTTGTAGGCCTCAGTGTTTGATTATAATATTTGCGAGCTCGATCCATTCGTAGCTGTGTCCTATAGCAACAAAATATGATTGCGTAATGGTGGCTGTTGCAAATTAAATAATGGCTTCGTGGCACAAATGATCGTATAGTGGTGTAAGTTTCTCCTTCCCAGACGAGGTGAAACCTGATGTCGTTCGGTTAATATAATATTCATAATTAAATTAACTTTGGCACTTCAATAGGTTTTCTCTAAAAATTGATATAAAATTCATACTCACAGATAAGATAACAAAATCTTATCGCCCTCCAATTAGATCGAGGAGCGATTCTTGGAAAGTGGGGTGATACAGATTGGTTGTCCAAGGAATAAATGTAGAGTAAAAAGGCGCTGTTTTGTATATGTCTTATATAGTTTTGTTCTGATTTTAATATTCATTAGCAAATTCACCGATAAGAATTCATGTTTCGAAAAGCTACGAGAAAAAAGTAAGACGCGAGCGCGCGATTTTTAGCGTTCATCTCGAAGTTTATAAAATATTCATTTTGGATAACGAAAACTGTCCATTATAAAATTACGAAAAATAACGAGATCACTTCGCAGTGAAGCTGACGGAGTGGATGAAGAAAAAAAAAACACGCCAAGGTCGGTTTAAATATGTAGAAAAATTTTCAAGATATCCTATCTAAATAAACATGTACTATCTAAAGTTTTTGCAGGCGTAACATTATCATGTTTTATTACATTAAATAAAAATATACACGAATGTCAGTAAATGAAAAGGTATGAGTATACCGCTAAGAATGCTCGGAAGCAGGAACAATTCCTAAGATTGGGTTTGGCGGTCGGCCAATTAATGCTCTACTCGTTCTTGTCACTCCACCATATTCTGCGATCGCAGTGATGTAAGGGAAGTACGCCAAAATTTATTTTAAGAACATTCCAAATTGGCTTGAAGAAAAATTGCCAAGTCACAACAGTTTATTTGGTATAATCAAAATCGAATACAAAATGTATTGTCACCTCTGTTAGTTGATATAGATATATTTTGTAATTTTTAATTTATACAATTAGATACAATGTTTTTTATGTAAATTTTACGTACTTAGAAAATCGTTTTGCGTCGCCAAGTGAATTTAATTAATTCACATTTATTTGGTCAAGTGTTTCTCGACTCGCTGAGTCACCAGTGTTATTGTCATATTCGCACATATGGTGGATGTTTTTGTGAATAATCAGCAACTGGATTTTAAAAAAATTATGCAATGTTCTTGTGAAAATCCATTTGGTAAGAATAACCCAAACGCATTTAAGGATTGTATATTTTTCTAGATAATAGCAATTATTTTTGTCATTAATTCAATTTATAAGTTCACACACCTTATAACAATAATATGAGTGAAACAAGAGAAACTCTACATAAGGGTTCTTTCTACATCACAGTTGCACAGCCGATTTACAGCGAGCACCTGGTTTTGTCCGAAAAAAAAATCATCAGGCATGTCTTATACTTTATACGGATTATTACCTAATTACGGGTTATTAATTAGTTCTTATTAAATTGTGTATCCTATATAAATATTGCATTTTGAACAAGTTTCTTGTCATTACTTATTAAAATATATTAAAGACAAACCTATTACATAAATAATTCATAAATGTTGGCAAGATGTGTAGTAATATAAATACATTATTATAACAATTATTATTTTTAGAAACAGTGTGTAAGCTTCTCAATAATGTTCAAGTCTCTCTTTAGATCTCTGTTAATTCTTTTTAATGCACTGTGGGAGTTAGTTATGTTTCGGTAGTATTACAAGAAGAAGCTTCATCAAACTACATATACTTTTTCAAAAAGACTAATGGTACTCACGCGAGGGTTCGCGAAATGTTGAGATATGCCAGACGCGACCGTGTCACCATTACGCCAACATAGCGGTAGAGTTGTATGTGTATATTATTCACATTTCACTTGCTCGTATATTTACAACTTATAATGACCTAAAACTTCTACTTGGAAAGGATCGGTTAGTTCATTGAATAATGATCTAAAATAGATAAGAGAGTAAAGTATGTATGAGCAAATATTGTGTTCATTTCAACGCTTGCCGCCAAGACGGGTTTCCCGCCCACGCGACTTCTCGGCGCCGACCGGACCAACACATTTACTCAATAGCTGTTTGAAATGGTGCGTTGCTAATACTAAAGCATCCTCCATATAATAATTAAAAAATGTACCTTACAATGATTTCATATCGACTATACCATTTACTCCACATAATAAAGGCATTTAAATAATTAACTAAATTAACATTGTGAATTAAAATACTATTTCCGAAAAAGCATAGACGTTTCCAGTGGCGCGTGGCTCAAGGCCGTGTTATGACGTCACCAGCGGCAACAGGCGAGAATGCCAACAAAACAACGCAACAAGTGCCCCGTTCAAAGCGCCCCCGCTCAACATACCACAAGAGAACTACTGCTGCGTGATGCTATAAGCAGTAACTTCAGAACGTGATACTAAATGTTGGAGTCTCCTGATTTTAAACCAGGCGCTAACGTTAATAAATGATATGCTTCACCCGCTTCTTATATATGCAATAATACTTTCATACCTTATGTTTTTGATGCCTTTAATTGCAATCAAAATAAATCAATACCACAGCTTTCGTATTAACAGCCAATTATAACAAATAAGTTTAATCCTTCAATTTTAATATAAATAATATTATTATTAAAATGAGTACAATTTACATTTCCTGAGCAAAATCAAGCGACTGCGTGCTATCAGCGAAGAGCGTGCGTCATCGCCGCCGCACTTCTGATAAGCATGTATAATAATTATCGTTGCAAATAATGTTTGTACATCATTTGTTATAAGGAGTTTCTCCACGGACTTATCATGTTATTCACTAAATTACAAGATTATTAAATGGTATGACGCCAACTTATTTGTCTTTCAACGGATGATTTTAGGTATACATACAGAAATTTGATAAAGAGGTCTATTGAGATATCAGAGTTCAAGCGATAAGTTAAATATAGGAAAATCCAATTAAATATCGACAGCTCATACAGTTAATTAAATTTATTGACTTATGTATGAAACATGCAATAACTATAGAATATAATCTTAACTTTACGCGATAGGTTTTCTTAATAACAAATAAAGGAACACGATCATGATGCCCAGCTAAACACTATCTATGCGACATCAGAATTGAATTTAGAACGAGTAACAATTGACATCTCAATTCATTATTGTTTAAAAGTTCAGCAATCTTGAAACTGTTTATAAATCAAAACGATAAAAATATATTACCTATAACCAGAGTAAAGTCCGTGCATAATTCACATTTTATAATAATATTACGTGTATCTAAATAATTTACAAAGAGCGATCCGGTTGTTGTGAAGGAATGAGATAGATACAACGCGCCATGAATCACTTCTCACAAGTCACAACGGGCGCAACTCGTAGCCGTAGAAGCGGAGGTGTGCGGGAGGCGAGGCGCTGTACTGCCGATTGCCGAACGGAACGAAACGACAAAGTACAACTAAAAACAGTTGAACAGTCAACCGCGACGCGGTAACTTGCGTTGTTCGTTTCTGGACAGTGCTTTTATCCGATACAATCACTATTATTATTATTTGATAAAAGAGATGAGAATAGCCTTAGGTATGTTTCACTCGAAAAAGAGAGAGGTTCACTGATCATAGTGTGACGCGTGTGACAACAAAAAGGTGCGTTAGTGTGTGTGGTGGCGTGGATCGCGCAATTATTAACGATGATTCACTTGTGCGCGGGTGAAATGCAGCCTATCGGACTTGTTGACATATGTTTAGGAGGCGTAAACAAATGATATAAAATACCCTTACTAATATAATGGTGGACTGATTCATAACTCCGCGGCAGGTGAGGCCTTTATTCGATACTCTAGTTGTTCTAGTAATACTACTTTAATGTCACCTTCAATTGCATATGATTATGTTCAATCGATAGGCCAGAGATTCGGGTGCCTATATTACAATTTATACTTCTTTCATTAAATTAACGTTAATTACAAACCAAGAGTGCAATTTGTTATTTTATTCTAAATGAATTATAAAAGGCAACATGAAATTGTTATCTAATGATACAGATAGCATACATAGGTTTATTATAAAAAATTACACACATCGATTCAAAATTATAATCTCGAATGGATTCGCAATATAAAGAGTTGTTTGGAATATTAATAGATTCGAAGAAAAAACAATAATTTTCAAAGTATATAATGATCGTATTATACGGTTACAAGTGATAAAGCTCCTCATTGCCAAACGTTATCAGATGATAAGAAAGATTTACATAATGCCTCATGCTCGCTCTGTTGTCGAATGCTGACTGATGTACGAACTACGAAGAGAATACGGTATAATCATGAGTAGGGAGGTAAATAATGGCGGCGTGCTGGCGGCAATCAGGGAACACAGGCGTCACCAGGGCCGCCTGGCCTGGCGCCAGGCCGGCGGATGGCTGTCGCTCGCTGGGATTCCTTTGTCTATTACATCCTTAAAAATACGAAATTTGGTGAATACTGTAAGAAATGTCTTTTTGGCAAATTCATTCAAAAAATATATTATACACAAACATGTATTTATATTAGTATTTGTTTAACAATTGAACCTGTAAAGTATTTAAAATACTCGAATTTTAGTAGTTCCCTCTCTCGTGTTTTATATTTATGCATATTCTGTGTATACGGATGGTTGAAGCCTGATGAAACAAGCATTTACAAAAGTGTGCGTATTGCGTACTGCGCCTATTTGCTCACTCGCTTATACTAGTGGAGCGGGTTGCTTGTCTCCGATTCTCAGAAATTGTAACGCCTTCTTAGAACGCAGTAAACGCAGCCATCCACAAATGCCTCGAGCGAGCGAAGCGAGGTCGCCATTCGCACAACAACATGTATCGGCATCACGTCTAGATACACACACTCTTAACTTGTATTTTAATATTCTCATCTCACTCGCATAACACTTGCTTACTTTTTTGAACTAGATTAAAGACCTTTGTCCAAAAAATTAACATTTTAAAATGCCACATGTAGATATGAAAGCTTAAAATAATATGAATGACTTAAAAATTTGTAGTGTTTCTAAAATAAGTGCATTTAAATAATTACATGTAATATATTGTAGTGGAAGATTTACATAATTTTAAGAAACAACTATTCAGCCGTGAAAGCAATATTACAATATGTTTCTTGCGTAATTCGTATTGTAGAGACTGGGGATATCCTCGTTCGCTAGCACGACCGTACCTACCTACGTCACGATGATGTCATATGGTACACTAATAGACTCAACAGTACGGCACATGCGCATTGCGCATTGCATCCCATCCTCTCCTTCACGCAACACTTTGTTTGATAGTTTTAGAGATTCATATACTTCATCACAACATGCAAAAAATAACTCCTACCGTTTTTACTATTGTGTTTATCTTATTTATAGATTCAATGATGTAATTAGGATGTTTTTAAACAGTGTTGTTGTAAATAATATCCTCACAAAATGAAACAAATCACAATATTATACTTACACAATGTCGTGAGTATTCGTCTCGTGCTGATAATTTTTTTTTAAATTCCAGGTTCTCAAGTCGCGGTAACGATGCCGCTGACACAAGAAAAACGTCTGAATACCTTTTCTAATAACAATGATCACAACTATCTTCACAAGAAATTTAAAAAAATGGCATCGACCATTTCAGTGCTTCCAGCCAACTCACAAAAATGTGATGAAAATTTGCAAAGGGACTTAAGCTCTGTGCAGTCTGTTAATAATACTTCAATAAGTAATGCGAGTATCGCAGCTGCCCATCCAGAAATAGAGAAAATCAAGGAACAATACGACAATCACAACTCAAAAGCCGGAAACTATGTACAAATTAGTTATAATGATGAAAACAGTAGGTTAAGTGATGTAAATAATGTTCATGTGTCTGGTAAAACCAGTTATTCTGATGAATTTTTAAAAAAGACTGAAATCTGTGAAAACGAGTCAAGCAGAGATGGTTATAGCGGAGGGGTCGGACGATATATATGTCCATATTGTAAACTTCCATGTGCCAAACCTTCTGTTCTGCAAAAACATATCAGAGCTCACACAAATGAAAGACCTTATCCTTGTGTTCCTTGTGGATTTGCTTTTAAGACAAAGTCCAATTTATATAAACATAGAAGATCGAGAACTCACGCTTTACGCTCGCAAGGTGCTGATATTAATGTTTCAATAAACGATGAAGATTTGTCAGGAGGCTCTGAAAGTGACACATCCATAACGCCTACATCGGTTTCTGATACAGGATCGGACGCTTCACTTCTTCGAATAGAACATCGTAGGCCCAGCGAATTTTCTTCACCTGAGTTGATAAATGACATCTCTGGAAACCTGCCCTTTAGTAATGATAATAAATCTAAGTCAATCTATAAGCCTAAGTTTAGAGCTGCCTTTTATCAAGGAAATGAAGACAAAGATAAGTTAAAAAAAAATATTACTACAAATGCGGACTTTCTAACGGAACATATCTCAAAGATTATATCAGATAACGAGGCCATTGTTGATGTTATAGAAACTCCTTTACAAAAAAAATATAATAAAATAAAACAAATTGCTGAAAGTAAACATTTTTTTAATGAACGCGATATTAAGCAAGAGATAGCACCTTTAAATTTAACTAAAAACACATATGAGTCTGATAGTTTATCTAGGAAACGTTCACATTCTGAAAGCTTTGCAGGAGATGACACAAAGCACCCACTGAATCCCGAAGGTTCAATAATAAAAGACCTTTTGTTAAAAACAAAAGCGAATGGGTTTAACTCCTTACTAAGCGACGTAGAAGATAGTGTTGGACCACTTTTTATTTGTCCATTATGTCAAATAATGTATCGCAGTGCTGATAATTTGGAGATACATCGATTATATTATTGTAAAGGAAACTCGTCAAATAATATTTCAGGTAACTCTACATTTCATAAAAGTACAAAGAGTGTTCGGCCAGAAAATATTTATTTAAGGAGCAATTCAATTAATGTTCGTTTACCCGAAGGCCAACCTCAATCATCTGGGATTAGCGTCAAAGTAAAATCACCACCTTTAAGAAATAAACCTGATAACCTGGTAATTTTTAAACCGGAAAATGATATCATTGCGCCGTTGCCTTCTCCAGGACCGCTCTTGGGGAATACAAGACTAGTCGATACTCGTGTGCCTGTCGAATTAAATAGAAAGGGCGATAATTTTAAAATAAAATCTAAAGATCATAATCCAAGAGGAAGATTGGATTGTAGAGCAGAGTCTTACAGCCCTCGGGTAATAGATAACGCTTCTCCTCGTTCTGTAGATTTATATCCCCAAACGAAGATAAGGTGCATTGAAAATAATTCAACATTACTGAGGTCTTTAGACGAAATGCAAATGCGGCATAATTCAACTTCCTTGCAAATGTTTGGTGGTGAAGTAAAAATCGTAGATCACTCTGGCAGTACCACTACTTTACGAATTGAGCCCAGCAAGAACCAATTGTCTCCTATCATGGTCCAACAAAGTTTATCACCTTCTAAATTTGCGTCGGATTCTGAAGCCAGTAGTGTTGTTGTTAGATCAGGCCTTCATTCTGGTGGTACTATTGTACACAATCCACCAACTCCGAAGGAAACCATTAGTAGTACACCTCAAACGGCGAGGATAACAGTTTCTACTCCAAATATCCAGAGTGCGAGCATGTTAAATATTCATGACATAACACACTTTCAGTTTCCCCCACTTAGTGCTATCACTGCTTTTAACCCACTTACCTTACCACCTTTAAGTCCTACGTCATCGCCAAGTGGTGCAACCTCAATATTGCACGGGGGAAAAATGATTCCACATGTTCCAGGAATACCAGGACCAAATACTGCCGGTATTTTTACTGGAAATTCTGCTAATCACTTGAAATCCGATGTCTATAAAACGGATGTGAAAACTGTTGATGAGGTAGATGTTATACGACGAACAATTAGTAAGACACTAAGTTTAAACGTGGATAAAGATTATAATCTAGGAAGTACTAAATATTTACTTCCCATGACTAATACGGGAAAACATGAACACGTCAATGAAGTGAAAAAAAATAATGTTCCTCTGATAACAGTAAGAAATGTTGATGAACCGGGTAATGCAACTAAAAATTATACCACATGCTTTCGGGTGGCAATAAGTAAACAAGAAAATCCTTTAAAACGAAACGCGGATGGTATCAGCAGATGTACGATTTCGAAAGAAAATACCAATTGTTCTGGAACAAAACTCAAAAGGGACACCATGTATTCAAATAAAAGTAATATAAATCAAATTGAAACTGAAATCAAGTCATTTAATTTTGAAAATTTGATAACAAAAGCAGAGATATACAACAATCAAATTCAAAGTTCTTCAGAAGTACAAAAGAATATAAATTCTCAAGATACCTTGCACGCTTCTCATCATGATAAATCCGAGAAATCTTATTTCCAAAAAAATTTAGGGATCACAATGTCTGAAGAAAGAAAACCGAAATTTTTAAGGCCATCCTCTTTGCCGTTGAAGCCAGGTACTTTTACACCGAAAAGGCATCATGGTATAACTCCAAACGCAAATACAATGCCATTGGTATCCCCGGAAACACCACGACCAGCTAAGGCATACGGCCAACTCTATTTGAATGGCAATGCTTATACCTACTTGGGGCTAAAATGCTCCACAAAAGTATTTTACTGTACTATCAATCGACCGCAACCGACCTACGTCCCGAATCAACATTTTCTATCGATGTATAGCAATTGGCAGGTAAGTAGTATTGTTCAAAAAGTTTTTACTTTCTTTGTGTTATGATATAGTAATTTTTACGTTTGTTTGTAGTTATTATCGGAGCTGACACCAGATCCATTGGGATTATCTGCATCGTCTGCTATGTCTTTATATGATTCACGCCATCGACCTCAAACAGTGGCCGTCGCTCTCATTAAACAAGATCTGATATTGACTCATTCATCGCAGTGGAAAAAAAATTTGAAGGAATACAAACAGGTATCAGATTGTTTGTAATTTGCTGTATTTTATTTTGAATCATTGTAAAAATAAAATACGCTAAGATATATAAATTTTTCCAGTCGTTAGATTCTATAATACCTGCCCCTAGACCTCTGCTTATTGCAATTGATAAACTACGCCGTCTCCGAAGTATAGATTTGAACGAAAGCTTAAAATTAGCTTAAAACGCGTCCATTGAATAATAAATATATTATTCGATGGACGCGTTTATATGTTAATATTGTATTCATGTTTTGGTTTTGATTACAGACTGCATCGATTGATTTGAAAAAAGAGGATAATAAAGCAACCGCGTTGGATGGCACTATAGCAAGCAAAAAAGAATTAGCTGGAGGATTCGAAAGTAACGAAGAGTACACGTATGTACGCGGTCGAGGTCGAGGGCGATATGTTTGTGGAGAATGTGGAATAAGATGTAAAAAGCCATCAATGTTAAAGAAACACATTCGTACCCATACAGATGTCCGCCCGTATACCTGTATACACTGTGTTTTTAGGTTAGTTTTGTTAAATAATCTATTAAAAAAATATTTACACTTACAGTAGGATCACATTAGTTCTATAAAACATTATTGTTTTCTTTTTACAGTTTCAAAACTAAAGGTAACTTAACTAAGCATATGAAGAGTAAAGCTCATTATAAAAAGTGTTGCGAATTGGGAATAAATCCTAATGAAGGGAATGATTCTGAAGGAACTGAGCTGCCTCAATGTCCCGAGGAGACGGATGACGATACTGACTCTGAAGGTGACGATGGAAATGAAGGGGAAACTGAATCGAGTGGTAATTTTTACTAATTTTATCATTATACACGATAGTATTCAATAAAAAATGCACCTTTTACCATCCTTGTTGCTAATTTTATGGTTACTGTACTACTCTCTGTTACATTTCCAAACTAATAGATCAGTTTACTCATATTCATTATTTTACAATTTGATTCAGACACGGAGTTCTACAAATCACGATTGCCAGAGCACGAGGCGGCACATTGCCTATTGTCATTGGGAGGCAGCCACCTAGCTGTGACCACAACAACACCCGGCCTAATTACTAGTGCAAGACCGTCCACTTATCCTTACACACCGATTATGGTCGATACTTCTCTCGTTGATTATAATTCTGAAGCTATACAAGAAACTAAAAGTGTAATTGTCAATTCAACAATCGAAAGTGATAACAATGAGCCAATGGATCTTAGTAAAAATGAATCAAGCACACCAACGAATATGATGGAAATTCCAACAGCTAGAGAATCAAGCGTGTTAGCTTCATTGGCTTCAAATACTGCAAAGTTACCGCAGAAGCCAAGTCAATGGGTAAATGGAGAGCCCATGTTGCATACATACCTAACAGAACGAGCACTATTCGATTCAAAGATAAAACAAAGCCAACTATCGAATAATTCGACAAAGTTGAAAAAAATTGAGCTTGATAAATGCATCTTTAACGAAAGAGGGGAACCAAATGAATGTAACTCTCTACTCAATGATAGAGACAGTAAAATGGATTTAATAAATAATATGAATTCCGTTGAGGTTCAAAAAACGGCTAATGCGAATGAGATTACGACAGTTTTGGTGGCGAAAGACGAAGACATTATAAATAAAGATACATCATTGCTCAGTAATGGCCTTGAAGAGTCTAAACGATCTCGGACGCCCAGTAATTCCAATTCTGAAAATGCTAAACAAGTCGTGTCTGAATACATTAAACATGCTAGAATAAGTATGATGAAAACACTCGACGAATCGGCTCCACACGAAAATCTAAGCGATGAAAGTAATAGTAGTAAAGCATATGCTGATGATAAAACTAAAATAGAAGATGTTTCAGAAGCTGACGTAATAAAACAATCAGATGATTCTATCACTTCCAACATTGTGATTGGAGGAGTGTCGTTCAAAGTTAACAAAGATAAAGATTTTGATTCCTCAATGCCCTTTTCTCCAAGCAAGCTTATGGACGATGGCCGCCGAGTGTGTGATTTTTGTAACAAGACATTTACAAAGCCTTCTCAATTGAAACTACACCTTAATATCCATTATATGGAAAGACCATTTCGGTGTAGTGTATGCGCGGTAAGCTTTCGTACCAAAGGGCACCTACAAAAACACGAGCGTTCAGGTTCGCACCACAACAAGGTCTCAATGACTTCTACGTTTGGGGCAGCAACTTCTTTTAACCCTCGGCCATTTCGGTGTTCAGATTGCAATATAGCTTTTAGAATACATGGCCATTTAGCAAAACATTTGCGTAGTAAAATGCATGTCATGAGATTAGAATGTTTATTTAAGTTGCCATTTGGAACCTTTACGGAAATAGAGCGTGCTGGGCTCAGTTTGACAGATATTGATACAACCGACTGTGCTAGCTCATTAGCCAGTTTGCAATGCTTAGCACGCAAACTCCATGAAAAGGACCCAACAAGATTAGAATACAGAGAACCAAACTCCTTAGTAACAGCACCCAATACATGCAGAGAATCATCTGACGATGAAGAGTTTATTACAGTGGCTTCTGACAAAATTCCTGAACGTGAGAATGATAGTGAAAAGAAAATTATAGACAATAAGGTCTCTGAACGAAGTACTTTTAGTGCCACAAATAAATAATTCGTGCCAAAATATTTCTTATTAATGTGCAATTTTGTTTTTATTGATAAATAATTTTAAGTATGGATAAAGACTCGAAAACATGTGAAAACAAAATAATGCGCTTTAATTATAATATAACATGTACTCTTATTTTAATGAAATGAATTTGTAAATACCTGAAAATGAAATAATATGTTGTAATAGTTGCTTCCAGCATATAGCTTATATTATGTATCTGTTATAAATAGGTCTTAGGTTTTAAGTCTTTAAGGAGTTCGTAATTAAGGAGTGAATTTGTTATTTTTTTTTATTTTAAGATAGAATGATGCATAGCTTGTCTACTAAATGTTATCTTTATAGGAATGTTTTGTGGTCCATAATTTATTAAGTCAAGAAAGCTTGAAATATCAATGAGACATATTACAAATTTTTAAAACTTGTAGTAAATCTTGATAGATCATTTAATGTGACTTTTGTATGTATTTTTATAAAATATATACTTACCATGATGTATTTACAATTATAAATATCTACTTCCAAATCCTTATCTATAAAAGTAAAATTGGCATATCAACATCCATTAACTAAACGTAATAAAAAAGATAAACCCTGTTAAACTTATAAAGTCTTCCATGTGAAAATAGTTTTTGTGCTAGATATTTGTTTCTTACTAGTTATTCTTCACGGTCTGGGTGAATATTTGTTGTGTACCTAATGTTTTAATTATTACGTGATCCTAATAGTAGGTATTACATCTAAGATATATTTATATAAATAACTATATATTACGTCAAAATGTCTTTCATTGTACCTACTCAACATTTTTTTAAGTTGTCTATAATGTCCTCTAATTTGGCAGACGTGTGTTGTGAAGTGTGTGGTCTAGCGTTGTCCTGAAGGAGCAGTGGCCTAGATCAATTGACTAGACTCTGTTGCTTAGCAACTAGCTTTTCCATGGTTTGCAATTGCTGACAATATAGAGGTGTCCTAAAACTTAACCCTTCTTTGCATGATGTTGTAAATTTCCATCATATTGTCTTTTACATATTAATTATTTTAATTTACACTAGGATTTTCTTAAAATATTTTTCTAGAGCATTAATTACATCACCCAGATTTATTTTTAAAAAATAGAAAATGTCATGCAAAGAAGGGTTAAAGATGATTGGGTACCAGGAGAGAGGCCAAGTTATACCAGTTCTGAAAAAAATTTCCTTGTATTTATTTCGGCAATAACAGAAATTATAAAAGAAAAGTTAAAATCATCACCCTTAGTTGCATTGCGATTTTAAGTTTTACTGTGATCACCATTTTGCAGTGATTTTTTTAAGGATGTTATAAAAAAAACGGTGCTTTTTATCGCAACCACCAATCAGCGTAATACACATTGTTTATTTAGTAAAATAAAGCAAGTTTTGTTGAATCCTCATTTATAATAATTTTGTCTGTTAACTTTGACTCTTCACTTTGAACCAAAAAAACCGTCATCATTGTACCAATAAAGTCTAAATGTTTTGTTTGATAACTGATCTTTGAATCCGGCGGGTGTAAACTGTAAAATTAATTATGGAGACTAGACGAACGTTGCGAATGCTAAACCCGTTGATGTTACACACCATAGATATATAAATACCTTTACGGAAATAGAGCGTGCTGGGCTCAGTTTGACAGATATTGATACAACCGACTGTGCTAGCTCATTAGCCAGTTTGCAATGCTTAGCACGCAAACTCCATGAAAAGGACCCAACAAGATTAGAATACAGAGAACCAAACTCCTTAGTAACAGCACCCAATACATGCAGAGAATCATCTGACGATGAAGAGTTTATTACAGTGGCTTCTGACAAAATTCCTGAACGTGAGAATGATAGTGAAAAGAAAATTATAGACAATAAGGTCTCTGAACGAAGTACTTTTAGTGCCACAAATAAATAATTCGTGCCAAAATATTTCTTATTAATGTGCAATTTTGTTTTTATTGATAAATAATTTTAAGTATGGATAAAGACTCGAAAACATGTGAAAACAAAATAATGCGCTTTAATTATAATATAACATGTACTCTTATTTTAATGAAATGAATTTGTAAATACCTGAAAATGAAATAATATGTTGTAATAGTTGCTTCCAGCATATAGCTTATATTATGTATCTGTTATAAATAGGTCTTAGGTTTTAAGTCTTTAAGGAGTTCGTAATTAAGGAGTGAATTTGTTATTTTTTTTTATTTTAAGATAGAATGATGCATAGCTTGTCTACTAAATGTTATCTTTATAGGAATGTTTTGTGGTCCATAATTTATTAAGTCAAGAAAGCTTGAAATATCAATGAGACATATTACAAATTTTTAAAACTTGTAGTAAATCTTGATAGATCATTTAATGTGACTTTTGTATGTATTTTTATAAAATATATACTTACCATGATGTATTTACAATTATAAATATCTACTTCCAAATCCTTATCTATAAAAGTAAAATTGGCATATCAACATCCATTAACTAAACGTAATAAAAAAGATAAACCCTGTTAAACTTATAAAGTCTTCCATGTGAAAATAGTTTTTGTGCTAGATATTTGTTTCTTACTAGTTATTCTTCACGGTCTGGGTGAATATTTGTTGTGTACCTAATGTTTTAATTATTACGTGATCCTAATAGTAGGTATTACATCTAAGATATATTTATATAAATAACTATATATTACGTCAAAATGTCTTTCATTGTACCTACTCAACATTTTTTTAAGTTGTCTATAATGTCCTCTAATTTGGCAGACGTGTGTTGTGAAGTGTGTGGTCTAGCGTTGTCCTGAAGGAGCAGTGGCCTAGATCAATTGACTAGACTCTGTTGCTTAGCAACTAGCTTTTCCATGGTTTGCAATTGCTGACAATATAGAGGTGTCCTAAAACTTAACCCTTCTTTGCATGATGTTGTAAATTTCCATCATATTGTCTTTTACATATTAATTATTTTAATTTACACTAGGATTTTCTTAAAATATTTTTCTAGAGCATTAATTACATCACCCAGATTTATTTTTAAAAAATAGAAAATGTCATGCAAAGAAGGGTTAAAGATGATTGGGTACCAGGAGAGAGGCCAAGTTATACCAGTTCTGAAAAAAATTTCCTTGTATTTATTTCGGCAATAACAGAAATTATAAAAGAAAAGTTAAAATCATCACCCTTAGTTGCATTGCGATTTTAAGTTTTACTGTGATCACCATTTTGCAGTGATTTTTTTAAGGATGTTATAAAAAAAACGGTGCTTTTTATCGCAACCACCAATCAGCGTAATACACATTGTTTATTTAGTAAAATAAAGCAAGTTTTGTTGAATCCTCATTTATAATAATTTTGTCTGTTAACTTTGACTCTTCACTTTGAACCAAAAAAACCGTCATCATTGTACCAATAAAGTCTAAATGTTTTGTTTGATAACTGATCTTTGAATCCGGCGGGTGTAAACTGTAAAATTAATTATGGAGACTAGACGAACGTTGCGAATGCTAAACCCGTTGATGTTACACACCATAGATATATAAATAAACCTTGAATCTAGAAAGATAAAACTAGGCAGAAATATAGAAATTATAAGTTCTAAATGTTAAAGTTCATACTTCTTGAAACAGATTTATAAACAATTGTGACGTAATTTGAAGCGACTATTTTAATAAATAAATATCGAATCCGACAGCTTTTCTGAAAAAAAAAATTGTAGTTGTCCTATAAACTCATAACGCGAACATTTCTTAACGCTTAAACAATACGATATCAATATAACCGCCATAACGGTAAATGTGTGAATGGCGCTCTTTTATTTAGTTTTTCAAAATTCAAATGTGTAAATTTGAAATTCGATTTTCAACGAGAGATATTTGAGATCAATGAGCACATAGTACAAATTGTAATTTCAAATTTAAGGAAGAGTGCTTCTACAAAATCTACAGAACATTTAAATTTTGTACATGGAGATATACTAGAACTAGAAGAATAACAAGCAATTGTTTATTTAACAATTTAGGTAAAGAGAATATGGATCAAGTAGCAGGCAAAAGCTTGATGAAGTATGTACATAAATGAACCTTACTAGTAAAATAAATACCAAAAATATCAAATACATGTCTATTTATTGTTTTCACTTCAGATATGTAAAATTAAATTTGAATGGATATTTTATATTGATAAAGATAAGGTAATAATAAAAGTAATAAGCCTCATTTCCTCCGAATTGTTGTTGTTATCGTGCATCAAACACCACCACTGGAATCTTTGTTAAGAACAATTATTAAAACCAATGCAGAAAATATTAGAATTGATAAATTATTTTTATATTACATAGTAGGCACCATGGATGACTCTCAACAAAACACAGTACAAGTAGTATTTCATATTATGAGGTATTCTTCCAGGTAGCATTGTAATAAGTGACAGGACTTATTTCAGCATGGCTCTTTAAATATTGATACTTAATAATAAACAAAACTGTATTATTTGTAGTTTTGTACAAAAAATGTATTTAAAACATCTAAATTTGAATAACTATAATGGTAATAGAAAGGCTGATATGGTTCCATTAAACAATAAAAGGATACATCTTTTAGTTCGTTTTTTGTACATTATTCTATAACCACATTCTCTGCATCTGATTGGATCTCTTGGTTTGATTTCATTTTCCCTGTGGCATTCTGAAAGAAAAACATTTTGTTTTTGTTTTAATCTTTCTTGAATTGACAGGTTACTATTTCCTTAATACAAAATCTGCTAAAGAACATTAAATATTTCATTGGAAATTAAATTAAATTGCCGATTTACGTATAAAATACACTTATATACGGAATATGACTGCGCCTGTAAGTGCATGTATTTATAAAGTATTGAAGGAACAAAATAACACTAACCTCCACAAACATATATCATGGGAACTTTCGTAACAGATTCTTTATTCGTATCAGCCATTTTTATATTTACACAAATGGTCTTAAAAAATGCCCTCGTCAATTAGTGAACTGAAATTTTTATATTAGGATTATTAAAAATCCAAAAGCATAACCTTCGGATACCTTAACTTGCCCAGATATGAATTCTTAGTTTATTTTTTAACATAAATTTTGTATCATATGTTAATGACAATTGACACCTTGTTTTCGTTCACAACTTTAAGCAATTATTTTCTATAAAATGCAACCAAAAAGCTTGCTCCACATCAAAAATAAAATAATACGATTCGATTACACTATGAAGAGTGCCTAACAAGTGAGTTGCCATTGCCAAACTATAAAATTAAACATATACAAAAAAATGGCCTTAATGTGTTACATTTTAAATTTTCTAAGTAGACGTGGGTCGTTATGTCGTTCCGAAGAAACGTAATGAAACTAGTTACTTAATCTGCTTCACCAGTTTCGCAACTAGTGTTTTTTGTAACTAACTTTTTCGGCATCACCAGTTTCGAAACTAGTGTTTTTTGTAGGTATCTATCTCCATTCCGATACACGAAACTAAATAAATTATGTTACTGCCTAGTGTTTTTAGATAGAATTACATCAATAAATTAACTTTTTAAAACAGAAATTAACTTCCCTTCACATTTTAGTCAGGCTTAGCGTCGACTGAATTAAATATTTTAATGTAGTTTTGACTAGTCTTTACTATGAAACTTAAAACTTTAATCAAATTATTAATGCAGGCGCACTTATAAGTTAATTTAATTGTATAAAGAGATATTTACAACTTTTTACACTTCATATATTTACAAGTTTATTTACACTTTTTAATGTTAAGTACAACAAAAATTTAAGTGCTTAAAGTCGAGTTCATAATTCATTTAGTTCGTTCCACTAAGCGGTAAGCGCTCGGAACGATCACGCTCTTGACCGTCCTTTTTATCGTTCCATTTGGTTCTGAGCGTTAGTGTCATAAACTCAACGACGTCACTTGTGACGTTTTCGCCGCGATCACAACAGCCGCGGCCGTCACGACGAACAGCCTAGTGAGCATTTGGAGCGTTGCGAGTGTCTACGCTCTAGTGCAACAAATTGGCTACAATTTTGTTTTTAACTGACAGACAAAAGTTTTGTAATTTATTATTTGTAAGGGTTATCAACAAATCGTTGTTCCTCATTTTGGAAAGTACAGTCAAATTTTTATATATTGATCGATTTTAATTTTAAATAGCTTTTTGTTTCAGACTAAATTTAACAGAAATGTCAAATGACGCGACCTTTGAGGCGGGAGTACGTGAGAGAAGAAAATTGAATCCGAAAAAATATTGTTTTCGGTGAGTTTGTTTGTAAACAATATCTTTGAAAATTTAAAATGAAATATTGATAAGTTTCATTGTATATTTTGCTATATAATTTCCTTTCTAGCCGCAAATTTACTAAGTTATACAATGAACGTGGACAGCTGTGTACAACAGGGCAAGATCTTTGTGATTGTTTAGATGAAAAATGCCCTGGTTGTCATTTCCCATGCCTGAAATGTGGTTCCAGCAAATGTGCTCTTCATTGTAGGTAAGTAGAAAACAATTTATGTTTAACAAGGCTAAATGTACACATTAATTTTTTATTTAAAAAAATGTATTGTTTTAATAATAAGATTATTTTACTGTGTAGTTTTTATTTGTATGGGAGCACAGAACTCTTCTATTGCCCAATTGGGCAATTCATTAAAGTGTACATTACATAATGTTTTTTTTAAATTATATTTGCAGTAGTAGTGTAGTTTAAAAACCAAAGAGTTAACTGTTAATTATTTTCAGAGTAAACAGAAAGTGGATGTATGAAAAAATTGAAATTGAAGGAAATGATAATATAATAAGGAATAAACATAAAAAGTAAAATACTACAAACTATTATTCATTAGCTAATAATTTAAAAAAATATTCCACTTCAAGCTCCCCATCTTCTATGAGGTCTGTGCAGTGAACTGCATTATGCAAAATAGTTTTACCATAAAGTGCTCGAATTGAATTAGGATAGAGTTGCCTAGCTAAATCCTGAAATAATATAACTTATAAAGTTTTACTTATTAGGAACTGGTTATCTCTTATTATAAAAATTTACTTACAGGATCTCTTGGGCCACATATTTTTCTAAATTCAGAAACAATATCAACTTTTGGATCATTTGATTTCACTTCTAATGCTACACATTTGCCTTCAGCTAAATGAATGCACATTGCCTGGAATAGATAGTGGATAGATAATGTATGTACCTTGACTAATTCATAGCCATATATGGTCTTTAAATCTTGCTCATGGGTTAATTTACATAACCCATTATTAATAACACTAGTAGATGATCTTAAAACTAACATCCTCTAAAAAAATGAATTAAAACCTACAATTTGTTGGGGTTATTACTATAAATCTCTGCTTGTGCATTGACTCACCAAAAAATCTCATTTGAAAGCTAAAAATCTAAAAAAATAGCTCTAATGTTTAGTTAGGTGTATAATTATAAAATTCTAATGAATATAATATGCACTGATTCAATAAAACTGCTTTTTATTTGATTTATTGTTTTTAAGATCATTAGTAGATTGGTAGATATGGTATTGTATATAACATAGGCACTTGCAATGGAAAATTAGTATTAGTTTAGAATGAGTAGTTTTTATATCAGGTTAATACTACTTTTCTAACAAAAGTACAGACTTTCATACTACCTACTTCTACTAATAGTAAATAACAAGTGTACATACTTCATATTCTGGCAGAATGCCCTTATATATTTCATAAAATTCTTCAGAATTCAATGGTTTAACAGAAAACATAGCAATGGCTGATATATAAAACTTTTCAGATGTAGCAATGACTTCCAGAATGGCACCAATGTTACCATCAATAACGGCATGAGGTTTTATAATGCAGCATGTGCAATTCTTCAAAGTCGCTCTGTATGGTACGCGTGGAATACCTTTCTCATAACCAAAAAACAATTCTAAAATCTAAAAAAAAACTTAACGTTTTTAAGTCCTTGCATACATATCATAAAACCATAATGTATAATTACATAATTTAAAACCAGCTTTACTGTTTAAGTTTTTGCATATTTCTTTACTGTTCATTATATTTTTAAGTATAACTCCACTATTCCAAAATTATTTTATTGTAGATAACCTTGAAAATAGCTATATAGGTATTTAAAATTGAGAGAATCAAACATTTAGTAACTCCCTCTTTTAGACCTAACGAGGATAATGAATACTTACATTATACATATATTTAATAGTAAGATTATTTAGACAAAAATATGACAGTCCATTAAGTCCCACCTGTGTAGCGTCTTCCAAGGTATTACAGCCGTGAGCAACATTTTTTAACGTATTTTCTCCATACAAGTTGCGTAATGTACCTGGGGCAGCCTCAGAAGGATTAGTGGCCCCTAGACATTTTCGCCACTTCTGAACAGCGTTAGGAGCTACTAATTCTAATCCAATAACTTCTCCAGCAGTTATATAATCGATTATTATTCTGTAGAATTATAAGCATTTTGTGGTGTGCATAACTGCCATATATTATGTAAATTGAATTAATTATTAAAATGATTGTATTTTGCTGAATATTTTACCTTTTACTCGCGACTGACAATCCTTGACAATGATGAACTTAAAATATAAAGTTTAATGTGCTATTCCTTACCTACCTACTTGTCCTTTCTTAAATGTTAAATATTCAATCTAAGTTACTATTTTAGTCGTGACAGACAGACAAAAAATACTTTCGAATTTATGAAGTGGTGATATTGTCCTTTGCGGATAGTTAAGTTTTTTAGTACTTTGATACGTAGGTACGTACAGACTAGGTGTAGGTACAACAGTAAGAAAATCAGTTAACCGATTACGTGGTTAAATAGAATTTCTTTAATATTATAATATGTATATAGTGAGTTAGTGATAAGTAAATACCTAGTTGTAGCATTAATAAAATACTTAATCTAATATAATATACTAATCAATGGAACAACATCTATTATGGAATAAAAATGTAGGTCAAGTTACGGCATCATATTGCTTCCTGCAATATTATGATAAAGTATCATTGCGAAATCTTTGCTGACTTTGCCATTTTTCATGCGAACAATTCGGAAACCATTTTTCATAATGAAGGTTAAAATTTTGCCATGAGCGCTCGGTGGGACTGGTTTAATCATAGCGAAGGTGCTGAAAAGACATTTATCTAAAAAAAAATCTGTTATGAAAAGTATGTATCGTTATAAAAGAGTACTTCATACCTTTCCACATTTTTAAAAAGTGTTCTCCGAGTCAACGGTGCACAGTCTTTTATATAAAGCAATTTTGAAAATATATTTACAATATTACCGATTTGTAGCATTTCTAGCGTTAACGGGGGCAACTGTGAACGTCTTAAAAGATTTTTACCCTTTTTCGTATTAATTATTTGTACAGAATTATCAAACGGGTAAAAATTTAAAACCAGTTCCACAATCTCATCTCCTTCTTCATCATACATTTCGCATAGAAACGTGTATTTGTCGAAGTAATCGTAAACCTTTAAAAGGAAAACTTATCTTTTATAAATTATTCTCTAGCATTGGTATTAAAATAATCTTTATTCGACTAAACAAACTGACCATTTTACAATATGATTTATGATTAGCTACGAATTATTACAATTAATATTCCTGCAAATTTATCAAAAAAATGCTTCCTACTCAAAACAACGCCTGTCATTCACTTAAAATTTATTTATTTATGGCCTTTAATTTTTTTTTTGCAATGAAACCATTTATTCCTTTATAAGAACGCAAGTGTAGCGCGAAGAAACTAAGCTGAGAGGATATTTTCGATGAAATGTGTACTGAAATTTAGTAGTCAAAAATGAAACCTTGTGGTTATATGCTCATACATATCTAACGTACTCTAATATTAATTTAAGTAGATCTAGACATTATTAACTCATTGTTTAAACTGTCCACTTATTCTGTATTTTATGTTATCTATGCCACTAATTTGTATGTCTCATATCAATTGTCACATAAAATATGTTTGAATAACAATGCATAAATAAACGGTTTGTTAATTGTTGTTAGAGTTTTGAACTGTTTCTGAAATTTATTTATGTAGGTTATGAAAAAAAATCTGATTATTTCTTAGTTTCTTATCATATTTCTCATATAATTTGGAATTGTTAATTTTTTAAATATAAAATTATGGTAAGTATAAATAAAGAATTCCTATTAAAAAACGTACGTTAAGACGGTATAAAAGATATAACATATAAAAACCTATTTATTAAAACAGAAACCGCTAATTAAAATTATTAACTATTTATAGTGTTAATGTATGGGATTTTCTCAGTTCTGTTATTAGAGAAAATCTTATTGTATTGTTTATTGATTATTAAGGCAATGTCATTGTATTGTTTTCAGGACGGAGCATATAAAGATAAGTATTCCTTCATAGGAGAATGGTATGATAACCAAGCGAGTCTAGTAAGACGATTTAATATATTTTACTATCCCACCGATGATACGATTGAGATGTATGATCTCAAAAATAGAAAGACATTTTTAAGAAGAGTTAAAGTGAATGGTGTTAGTCTAGATAATTTTTCTATTGGAAGTACAATCTATATTTTGGGAAGATTAGTTAAAATTATTGACTTTGCTTGTGAACATACTAAGGAAAAACTGCAAAAGGATATGGAGGTGTAAGTCTTATTTAAGTTTGTATTATTAGATTATTTGTTTACATCAAATTAAATTTTTGTTAAGACAAAAATGTTTTAAATGTATTTTTGTATAATGACTTAATCTATTTACAGACTAAAAATTTTATTTATATATTTCAGTACCTTTGCTATGATAAAACCCTTGCCTTCTAATATTGTTGGAAAAATTATAACTCATTTTTTTGAACACAAATTGAAGATAACAAAAATGAAAATGGCTCGTATTACAGCAGACGATATTAATTATCTTTATAGAACTCAGTTATCAGATCCCACATTTCCGTAAGTAGGTTTTACCTAACACTACTTTTACTAATATATGAAATGTGTATTATCAGAATGGTAGATATATTTTCTTAATAAAAATAATTTAGTTAAAGATAATAAAACTTACGACAATATAATATATAGAATGCTATAATCAAGTTAAATTACTTAAAAATATTCTCATCAAATTTATTGGTCTTAATAAAAAAAGAAATTCTTAAAAGACTGTTAACCCTAAGAAATAAAATTGTATGTACAGATTTCTAATGGAGTATTTAACTGGACAGCTAGTGTATGGATTAGAGCTAGTAGGCAAAGATGCAGTGGCCCTTGCTATTGAGATATTAGGTGATAAAGACCCTATGAAGGCAAAACCTGGAACTATAAGGGCATTGTATGGTACTGATCCTGTCAAGAACTGTGTTGATGTTTCAATTGATGCTAAATCTGCTGTTCAGGTATGTATTATCTGTTGTCATTTAAATTTCTCATATCATACTTGTACAATTAATAACAATAAGAAACAATATATTTTCTAAAATAATGTTGTTTTACTATTTTCAGGATGTGGAGTATTTTTTTCCTTCTCCACCATTTCACTCAATAAGGCTCCGATTGACAGCTACTTTATCTAATTGTACTCTTTGTATTATTAAACCACATGCAATAAGAGAGGGAAAACTTGGTGATGCCTTAGAAGCCATTGATGAAGGTGGATTTAATATCACTGCTTTAAGTATGTTCATAGTGGAGAACATCAATGCAGCAGAATTCTTTGAAGTTTATAAAGGCATTGTTCAGGAATATAAGGTTCATCAGCTCATTTTTGTGATTATCATTTTACTTCTAAAATAAAAACTTTTTTATTACTTGCTGCTTTGTAATGGAAACATAACTGCATATTAATTTATTATATATTTAAAACAGACTCCCACTTAAATAAGTTTTAGTAATAAAGGAAGGCAGACAGCTAGCAGTAAAGTAAGACTTGTTTGTTTCTCATTTTTACCATGCTCAAGTTTTAAAATATATTTTTAGGGAATGGTTGAAGAACTTTCAAGTGGCCCCTGCATAGCAATGGAAATAGTCGCGAAGAATAAACATATCAATACAGCTGTTGAATTTCGAAAATTAGTTGGGCCTTCAGATCCAGTGAGTAACAGTTTCTACTTTTATTAAAAAATGAAGTATTTGAATTATTCGTAATCTATTTGTTATTAATAAAAATGTTATAAGTACATATTATTATTATGATTTTTGTTGTTTTTAGGAAATTGCAAGGTTGTTACGTCCCAATACAATAAGAGCCAAGATAGGAAAGACAAAGGTGCAAAATGCTATACATTGTAGTGATCTAGCTGAAGATGGTCTGCTTGAAGTTGAATATTTCTTTAAAATATTGGATTTATAAAGAACTGGTTTTCTCAACTTTGAATATACCAAAATAGGTGCTAGTTGGTGAATTTTTTTGTGATGTGCAATTTATTCATTTATTTTTTTGAGGAAAGAAGTGGTATTCTTTTTAATTTTCCAAAGAATGCGTTCTTTAATTGTATTCAAGCTTAAACGCATTTAGGATACATAAAAAATGTTATGAATAAATAAAACAATATATTCATTAAATATGACAGCAATACTAAAGGTGTCTGTCTATAAAGTACTTAAAACATAGTAAAATGGAACCACCTTCAAACATGAACAAAGTTTTGGGATTATTAAAATTTTAGTTTATCTGATGACTTAATAAAATATAATATGCTTTTCGTTTGTGTTATCTAATTTAAGCTACAGAAATATGTGCAAAAATATTATTTAAAGACTGATTTTTTTATTATTATTCATCCTTTGTGTGAGGTTTAATAAAGAGTTAATTGAATGATATTCTGTTTAAATTTGGGATGTGTTCATTAATTTCGTTTATAACTATTTTATCATATTCATATTAGTTATCAGCGGTTCAGTATTTACAGCGTGACATCTGACCATAGCATTTCCGGAATTGGTAAAACGGACAAGAGAATAGGTGCGTTTCTTATATGGTAAGAGGACACCGCCGCCCAAGGACAAATAATTTCCAATAAATTTTTGCAGAATCTTCATAACTATTGCACAATGCACCTGAAAGACCGATGCTGATGTATCGGTAGTCCCATAGAATGCGTAAAAGATATATAAATTATTTCTTCGTGAAGATCATGAGATCAATAGTATTAATTGGACATGAACTCTGTTTATGAGGCCCGTGAGAGAGCCGTTCTGAATAGCCATGCAAATGCTAACGCACTAATTGGGCCGGCACGTTCGAAGTGATACCACGGGCTCACAGAATACTCAGCGTGAAACGGTAGTTGTACTT
>JAAAKR030000015.1:470287-480707 GCA_010014985.3 Delias pasithoe
GGAATAACAATAATCGATTTGTTACATAATTCCATGGCAAGAAAATGAACTGCAAAATTCAGCCGAGTGGATTCTAAATTTTACTATTGTTAATTATATTTGTTTGAAATTTTATACCTTCACAATATAAATGTTTATGTATCACCTTCACAATATAAAAACCAATAAGAGTCCTATAAGTATATAACTCTGCGTTTTATTTAAAACAGAGAGCTCATGTAGAGCTTAAAGTAGGAAGCCTATATAGTGCTACACCTTTATCGTCCTGGGTTCTGTAAAAGTAACTAACTCTATAAAAACAGTTATATTATAATATTTTCAAAAAATGATTATTGCATAGACTACAACTTTTAAACAAATATTTGTCTTCTAATTTGTAGTAAATTTACTGGCTGAAGCACCTAAAAATATTAATAAGCTAATTGTAATTTCAAACCCGAGGCCCAAGATGCAAAACGTACGAAATAATTAAGATTTAAAGTTAACCTTGACACCCGTCAAAAATTTCAAATTTCTTCAAATCAAACTTAGATGTAGTTTACATCTAAGTTTGATTTACGCTAATACGGATCTTATTTTCAATGCAGTTAGGTAATAAATGGATGACTTTCCATATCAAGCCCTTTATCATCTTCAAATTTCTGATCGAAGACACTGAACATGGAGATACAAACATATTTATAACAATTTACGAACACGTTTAACCTATTATCCATTTATGACATATTCATATTTTTTACGTTGTCTACAAATAAATATGTATTAAATATTTGATTAGTGTAGGCACCATTGAAGATAGTGACTGTTTCTATTTCACTTACAGACATTAATAATAAAAATAAGTGAACGGAATCCTAAAAAACACGTCCTCGTAGGTAGTTTCAAAGGAAACAAATACAAGCTGATCCACTTGTAAATTAAAAATACCTGATAGTTTATGGGAACGGACGTCGATTTAGATGGGTTGAAAGGGTTTTGCTCGTGGCATTGTTCCGAGAGAGCAATGAAGGATAGGCATTGAGTAGGTGCACCGCACAGGTAGGAGCAGGGCGCCGGCGGGTTGAGGGGCATCGAAGACCGGTCCTCGCAGCTAGCGGGAGGAGCGGGAGGAGGTGCGCGTGGGCATGGGCCGCGCGGGTGGAGAGGGCGTGCGTCATTCGCCAGTCGCGCACCGAGCGCTTTGATACGAGTACGTTGGGTGGCGTCGCGCCGACCCGTAACGTGCGAGTGTTGTGTCACAGCGGTGGGCCAGGTCGGTTTCGATAATTTTTCGTTCCGACGACGACACCATGGCTCTTAATTCGGACGAACAGAAATCGAACCTGGTCCTCCGCGTGGATCAGGATTCTGACTCGGTTCTGCAATCATTGTTCGACACAGTGCTCAAGCCGGACTCGAAACGACCGCTACAGGTGCCTCTGCGTATGCGACAGCTTCCAAAGTCGTTCTTTAACCCGCCCTCGACCGGTTCTAAGTCGCCATCTGTGTCTCATTCGCGAGAAAACTCTGCTGACTCCGCGTTTGGATCGTCTTCCGCGACAGGATCTGCTCCGGTGTCTCACTCTCGCGCGCACTCTTCTCCTGCCAGTTTGCAACAAACTTATGCAGCTGGCCAGCAGAACCAGCAGCCGCCCCTGCATCACCAACATAACAAACAAAGGTCATATGATGTCGGATCTCACTTACCAGATGAATTGGGACCGCTTCCAGCGGGATGGGAACAAGCAAGAACGCCGGAGGGGCAGATATACTATCTTAAGTAAGTCTTTGAGTTTCAAGAGTTGTGTAAAAGTGTGAGCTACACTTTTTCATATTTATCACACACTTACCCATTTACCTGTATCTTTGGATTGTTTATTTGTGTTTACTACCTCATCATCCGTTATGATATTATGATCTATTTTACTCTAGACCGTAATGGAATTATATGAATAAGCTACTTTATGTCCTGGGCTCTGGACTCAATTCCACCTTTCACATACTATTTACACTTTTACATGACTCTTTATTATTAGTCTTACACACCATATTTCTATAAAGACATTTCCCACCTGCCTAGATTTGACCTAAGATTATGGCAAACTTTGAACTTAAACAATGACATTACCTCCTTCAACAGCAATGGTTCATTACACCAAATAGGAATCTGTGTAGGGACCGCGTTAACAACCGTCCCCGCCAGAAACGGGGGCGAGGACCGACTTATGTCGTAAGGCCCACTTCGGTGAGCCTCCGACCGGCCGCCCAGGCGGCCCACGTTCCCGCGACAGCCCAAGCCGAGGTGCGTGTCTCGCAGGAGGCGCCCTTGTGCTCGTCAAGGCCAAAACCAAATACCGGTGAGCCTCGTCCCGTCCCTAAAGTCCGCTTTAGGCTGGTTCAAGGCAAAACCAACTACCGGCGAGCCTCGGTTTGCCCCCATAGTCCGCGTTAAGCTGTAAAGGCCCTGGGACCAATAGCGAGTTAGCCATTTCAGAAAAAAAGGCAGTGGTTCGAAACCTTACAACTAAAATATGCTTCATTTGCTTACTGTTTGGAGTGTAACTAGGAAGGATAATATTACGACACCAAACTTTTTACTAATAATTAATATAGAGACTGCAACGGAAAGCAATCATCTTTTACGGATATGCTAGTGTTATAATCCGCGAAGAACTTTGATCGATTCTATCTGACTTGAGGTTTAAACTTTAGACAATATGCCTCTATATAAACAAACAAACCCATTTATGAAAGCTTAATTAAAAATAGATACTAATGTTTACATCTTTTAAACATTGGATAGTACGACAATTTCTTCAGTTAACGCTAAACGTTGGAGAAAGTAATGCCGTAGCCGCTAAGTCAGTTATATAAAGTCTATTATTAGGCATAATGTTTTCAATTATTTTTGCTAAAAGTTTTCCTGTTTCACTATCAATAAAGTATTGAAATCCCATACGACGTGAAAACCTAACAATGCGGTCAATGGTTTATAATCAGAGGCTAGTGATAATATTACAAAGGTGACGGCATGATATGGTGGCGCCATACTAAACTATAATTGAAAACTTCAGAAAGAGCACGGTTATTGCTTATCAATCCTTATCTACGGCTCTATGTTGAAAACACATTGTCGTCATTTGTTATCTTATCATGATCGTATGCCTTTCGTCGATGGTTAACAATGAGCAGATATTATGTAAAATGATTCATGACCTAAACAGAACAAAGTTGAAAATACATGGGCTATTATTTCTCTAATATCATTATTCGTAACCATTATTATTAATAAAAATTATATTACAACCTTTTTATATGGATTTCTTATATTATCTACCTATTTAATAAATTAACCGATCGCGTTTTTCATTCGTACCTAATCAGTGTAGAAAAAACTTTCAAGTCGTAAAAACTAAATGAAAATTAAATTATTTATTGAGATGTTGATCGTATTCTTCGAATAAGTAGCCTGGCTGGCTGGCTGATGACGTTGCCTACGCTACTTTTGATTTATATTCTTCGAATGTATTTATTAGCATATTGTAAATAGCACCTGTCACATAATTAAGCCTTTTAAATATGGTCCGCTTTTCTATAATAGCGTTTCAAAAATAGGCTTTTGTTATTGATTTTTTTTGCACTGCCTTTTAAATCGAATTTAATTCGTCTTAATTGAATATTAAGAAGGCTAGTTATTTTGAGTTTTTTGTACCTTTGATTCTATTATATTGTTACTTTATTATATATTGTTTGTAATTGTTTATTTGCTAACAAAGTTAGTTACCGTGTCGGATCTCAACACCACACTGTTCGTCTAGTCGTGGAAGACAGCCAATACGACATCAAAGCTTCACTCACATCATAAATAAATTTAACTGACATAATATTCACATAATATATTAAGCTTAATATTGTTGAGGTATTATTTTTACCTAATTGCCTCGGGCTTAAAGATCAACTAGTATAGATTGGAAGATTTGATTTAGGGTTTTAAAAAAATAGAAAAAATACCACAAAATTGATTCGTAGTACTTAGAAAATTTAGAATAAATAAAACTATCTAATAGTAAATATTAGAGAACGCAATTGTTGCTTAAGAGAGAATTGCGATCAAACACTTGTAAGTGGAAGTAATATTTCAAAAATGTTATTTCAAAGTGAAAACATCAATTTAAACGCTTGTCTCCGCTCACCGAATGTCTGAGCGCAGCACTAGGCGACGGCACATTGCTACTGGTGCGTCTCTTCCGTGTCGCTAAATAGACACCGCTTCTTAATTGCTAGCCGAACCGATGTTTTATAATCTCCATAACGTCCAGCGCACGTCTTGCTCGCAAAATGTTTGCTTTAATTATTATTGGAATGGAGGGTAATTCTCTGTGGTTTTGTTCGGCTAGACTTGGCGATGTTCCGAAATGGGTAGCGATGCAAATTACCTTGGCGATCGCCCAAGACGGCGCTATCGGCCGCTAGCTACTGTAACACCATATTGGTATCTTCTGCCTTACCTTCTACCTTTTTAATTTATATTTGTAAACGGACCCATCACCTTGCTTAATTAAAATTGCCATTACTTACTCCCCTCCCGCTTGTCAGTCAAAGTAAGTCCCCGATGCTTATGTAAGCATTGCAATATGCATTTTTAGTAGTTATAATTCCAGAAATAATACCTCATCGAGACATTTAACATCTTGGTGCTCTAAATTTTGTCTAACGCATTCGCATCGGTTCATTATCACGCCGTGTACCCACTCTTATATGCTTAACTATGAAGCTATACGATTTTTCTTGATATTCCATTCCCTTAGAGACGATCATATTAAATTCCCTGTCGGAGTTTCCTTATAGGTAACTTCTGTACATTTTGTATGCACGCATGCGACTCTTTAAAATGTTTAACTTGGACGAGTTATATTGCAGGTCTTACCGGAATGAAACAATAGAGATATAGACAGTTAATGGTGTGCGGTAATTCTCTTTTTAGGTCTTTAGTACCTAACCATATTCATCATTTATGGGAATCCCCGAAAGTACGGTTCCAGCCATAGACATCGTGTGGCTTGTCATGTGTAGAAAAATTAATACCGTCTAGATCAGCCCCCCATGTCATCAAAAATAAATGCTGGGTTTCATCCGTATCACCTCGATGTTCGTGGTGCCACAACAGAGCCTTTTTAAGGTATTTTTTGACGCGTATCACCACTTTGTGGAATCCGATGCCAGCAGAAGTATTTCCAAACAAATATGACTTGGGGAACTTCAAAAAAGAATGTACCTTTCCCTTAAAGGCCGGCAACGCACCCACGGCCTTGCAAGGGCTGGGGTGTCAAAGAACGGAGGAACGTTTATCCTAGGTGAGCCTCCTGCTCGTTTCCATTAAAAAAGCGCTTACGTAATAATAGCTGCAAAAGCCAAATTAAAAATTAATAATTGGAATTTGGAGAGAACCACGCTGAAGCATAATATGTTGACGCATTATTTGTGCGGCCTCGTTCGAAGTGACAAACAGTACTTGTACTGTATATCACTTAGTGAGTGACGATATCGGACGCCCGTGAAACTATACCGCTAAAGCGGCATAAAGATGAACACCGCGCTTTGGTTGTGTTGCTGGCTTTTTACGCTGCCTAAGCGGCATTTTTAAAGGCCTCCGATATCATCACTCAGTCAGCGAATTCCTTTCGAATTACCCTCTCAAGTATAACTACAATTTTACGTATCACTTCGGACGAGCCGACCCAAATAAGCGTTAGCATATGCTTCAGCGTGGCGCTCCCACGGGTGGAAATTATAGGATATATATAAACAATATATATAAGGAACCTAAAAATATTTCCTTTTAAGTTTCGTTTGTTGAATTATTAATCAGCAAAACTTGTCGCAGTGCATACAAATAATAATTTGTCTTCATTCAAAATCCACATGGGTTCATTCAACTCGTGTAGCTATATAGATAGCTATATTTACATAAAAACGAAATTGTAAACTATCTCCAACGTATTATTCTCTAATAATATTTAGCTAATACATTTGGGAAAATCTTTTTTTTCGTATTACATTCCTCGTAGCGAATAAAAGACAACACGGTATTTATAAATTTATTACTTCTTGCAATAAAATTTGAATCGTTCATAATTATCTGACGTAATCAGAGCAAATCTTCAACGTGATTAGTAGAAAAAGTTAACAATTTTCACAATTCTGTATACAATGACAGTTTGGTATTGTTCCGCACAACATCTTCTTAGAAGTTACTGTACCAGTCTTGTGTTATCGCAGTCGCCTGTGCGTTCAAAGCGATAACATTTGAAATACTGTCATCTTCCTAGAAGTGCTCGCCTCACAAGAGACGACAGGTAAAACCTAACGGAACATCCAGATTTGTCGCTAGGACAAAGGCAATTCCGTGGCTGTTACGTAAATGCGGTTAAAGTGTGCTGTTTAAACCTCATTTAATTAGGTATGTTTATCAACAGTGTTAATTATAACTAATTATGTACTAGCTTTACTGAGTCCGAGTCTCACACTACTTTTTTACAGTTGTTATTTAATGTCAGCGAGAAAATGGCGGTTTACGATGTTTTTTTAATTCTACAGCAATATTACGGTACCTATATAAGAATTATTTGAAGTATGCTCTTAACGTCAAAAGCAAAAATGGCTATTACGAAACATAATTTACGCACGGCCCAATAAAACTTTCAACATTCGATATTGCTTACGTAGCCACTAAGTAAAATATTGTGACATTATTTCCTTTTTACATTAAGAGCAGCAAGTGTGATACCAATGTGTGAAAGGCGTATTCTATTCTGCACCTTATCCCACTTAAATTACACTAGATTATGGTTCGAAACGTGTTTATGAAAAACAACATAGGTACTCAGTTTCCACGCTCTGATTACTGGATGTTGGCTCTAGACATTGTCTTTATCGGAATCGATCAGAAAATTTTGTAGGAAATCTCTTATACAGTGGGTCTAAAATATATTTGTTTCACTTGAAAGATAATTACAGTTTCCCTTGGCAATTAAACTATTTGAGACGTCCTATTATGCTAAACATTTGTTTAATGCTTATGTTGTTTAGGTATGTTATTCTCACTTAACATATATCAAATGATTGCATGAGTGCATCAAGTTAACCTTTCTTCTACCTTCGCCAAGTGCTATTTGCTCAGCGGCTGCTCAAGGATTGCTCTTTGTTCTCGCTACGTCACATTAGTCTGTGATCTGTAGACACAGATGGTTTTCATCTTGCTTGTGTCATCGGTATTAATACGGCACGCAATATAGTATAACAATGCTGACTGTTATGATACTGGCATAAGAACTGGGACCACACACTGTGTTGATAAAAATATGCTCAAACGATATTTTAAATACAGTTCTTGTACACTGCTATATGGCAATATATACTATGCGTGTAGATTAAATTGAAAATTAACATTTTAAATAAATGATATTATTTTATTAATATTTTATTAAATATCGTTCATATTAAGTTTTAAATGATAAAATTTAGGAGCTCTATATTTAATTTACAATTTTCTATGGTAACTTTTTTTGTGACTATAACACTCGAACAAGAAACATATTTTATAATACTATGAGTGTAAAGAATACGTAAAAAAAAGTGTACAATAGATAACGAACGTATACAGTCCAATTTAGTTTGATTTTTTGAATATATCACAAGAACTCAGTTTTAATAGAGCAATCCTCGTAACGTAAAGTTGAGGTTGGCTGTTAAATAGCAAGAACTGTTCTTTGAGAGTATCACCAGTCCTAATTGTAGGATCAAAAGGGGTCAAGTGTGCACACCGACAGGCGCCTTCGAGCCCACGTCATGCCGGGCGGCCGAGCCAGTTAAACAATGACTACAATTTGATATATTTCACCGTGACATCACTAACTACAATACGAATTTAAGAATATGAAAGTTTGTTTTTTATTTACGTACCGTTTTTGATGGTCAGACTTTATTACGTTAGATTTACACAATAAACGATTTAAGTATATTTATTATTTATAACGATTTAAGTAAATTAGCTGTGTTATAATTTAACTCTTTATATAGATTCGTCCAATTTTTTTAATGAAATCGCGCAGTGTTTTCTACATTGTGGTCCGTGGACCCTCAGAGGTCCACGATTCACGAATCGCGATATCTGGACCATACATAAATGGTAATAACTAAAATAAATACCTAATATCATTTTTTTGCTGTTTTTTATTAAGGAATCCGTGCAAATTGTATTTGAATTCCTAGAGGTCCGTGGCTGAAATATGTTGGGGATCGCTGCTATAGCGGACAACAGAGCAGGTGGGTCCGCGCTTTTTTTGGTTGTGTTGCCAGCTTTTTACGCCGCTTTAAGCGGTACTATTTCAAGGTCCTCTAATATTTCACTTACTCAGCGAAACACAATACAAGTACCGTTTCACGCTGAGTATTCTCATAAAAATTATGGAAACAGAGTGTAGATTTAATCACATTTTTAAACAAACAAAACTAACAGTATTTTAAATTTGAAGGATTAGGTATCAAGGCATTACCAACGAACTATAATACATATCAAAACTTGTTAGAGTTTATTGTATAAACCCCAATAATGATATGCCATTCTATTATCTTGGCTACGAATACGTTTCTCAGAGAGCTGATCTAACCTCGAGGAAGGAGAAACGTGTCTGCATTGACTGCAGTTTCGAGTGTTGCCTTTATCCATTCTATTCGCATATTTATTATACATTAATTTTTTTATAAGGTGCACAAGCAACTGCTCTAAGCAGACATAGGAAATCCTAATAAGTAATGATTGCACTCAATGTTTTCCAGTTCATGTAAGTGATTGTGAACGGAAGGTCTATTGACTATTACTCATTCAAAACCACAACTCGGCGTATGGGTTGTTGGAAACCGGCATTGCAATGCCTTTACAGAATGCTGATTAGTTACTTGTTTTTCACTCGAGACACTCATTACATTTTAAAGCTTAGAGAAATTATTATTTCCCCTTATCCTTTCAAACAGAAATGACCGATAAATGTCGACATTTTTCTTGAATTATGCACGTTTCGTGTCTGAAATCTCTGGAGTCGCGTTTAGTGAAATTAAGGATTGCTCAGGTGCATTAATTCGAAACATAATTCGCTTTAAACATATCCAATCGCTTCAGATAATTGAAGATGATTGTCGTGTATCGTATGATACACGAAAGGTGACATCCGTTGCAAAGTTTATAAACGAGGCAGAACAATTGAATTTACGACTCTACCCTTGTGAGTTTTCATAATAAGGCCTTTGCGTTTCCTTTATGCTGCCGGTTTTATAATTATTTTCTAAAACTATAATCCATTGCATGTACTGTAATACGAATAGATTGTATTTTGAACATTCAATTTCAGATAGTTCTTTTCAAATTTTGAACCAGCCACTTAAATTAAGAGAATTTGAAACACTAACTTCAAGTCTGTTACCAAATTCATATTCCGTACTATCTTTCAAGATCCTCCGATATCCTCACTCACCCAGCGAAATACGGTACTAGTAATTCACGTTGGTATTCGGTGAGCCGTGGTATCAATTCGGACGAGCGGGTATAATCAGAGCGTCAGCATTTGCTTCAGCATGGCTTTCCTGCGGGTGCGACAGTTTGACATTGGGCTGGCACTATCGAGCCCTTCCACAGACCGAATGAAGTGTTAATTATTTTATAATTTTTTTATTCGGATCAGGGTTCGAACCCGATATCACTGGCTTATAGATCACTTAGCTACGAGGTGGTCCGTAATATAATATAGTGAACATGTTTCAATACGATTGTCTGCTCCTGGGATAGATCAGAGGCGTCGAGGCACAGACCTGCGAGGAAAGATGGTGAATGGATAACAGTGCTTGGTTATAGCTGAGTAGTAAGGTCGTGTCGTTGCGGTCATCAGCGGCGCGGCGCCTCGTTTCTCTTCTTGTTTACGTCTAATTTTGGCGCGCCTTCTCGATCTCCCATTGAACACTACGTGTGATTGCTGCAGTCATAGATACAACATGCTTTAAATAATCATTCAAAACTAGCTGTTACTAAAACAAACGGTTCAAGCGAATTCCCAATATGTAACTTTGGCAGATTTCACCGTCTAATCACTTATTGCTACTGTTTAAGATTTCAGGTGAGAAATTAAAAATGAATGATAAAAGTTTGCCTTCTCATTTATGTCTAAGAGTTATGCTTTCACTTGAACGTTAATCCATTATATAAAACTCAGTTAAAATCGTTACGAAATGTAACAAAAATTATAAACGACGTGGGCGTAAGATACAATTTAATTGAGTGCTTTCAAAGTGTATCCGCCCTTGTGTTCGTTTTTCACCTCATGCCAGAGTTAACGAGATCTCGGCCTGTGATGTTGCCGCAGCCTCCGATGCCCGATGCCCGATGCCCGAT
>JAAAKR030000015.1:540498-550803 GCA_010014985.3 Delias pasithoe
AAAGAGGGAACCTCTCAAAATACTGTCAACGAAGGACTGCAGATGTCCATGGACAGAGCACCGCTTATCCTACATGAGCCTCTTGCTCGTTTGCCTTCTTATTTTCATAAATATAAAATAGTTTTAGTCATTTAAAAAAATTGAAGATACCTGTGTATTGCCCATATCAAGTAACTTAAACTCAATGTACATCCAGCAACTGATGTTAAATATGAGCGCAACGATGAACATTCCTTCGTGCGCTACAGACATCAGTAAATAAAATATTATTGTAGACGAATTGATTCCAAGTATACGGTTATTCATTCTTCTTGTATACAGAAGAGGTAGTATCGGCAAAAAGGCTGAAATATCATCATAAGGAGTTTATTTTGCACGATTGGAACATTTCGCTGATCTTTTTAATATGTTAGGAGCCGTGTGAGTACTTAGAGATAGTCGGAGTACAGGTACCAGATAGATATAAGAGTCGGGAGTTGAAGATCAGAATTGTTAGTTGTGTCGAACCTATATTTTTAGTGAGGCTTCAGTTGCGTGATCACTACATATTCGGATTACTGCGTCTGATTTATTCTGTTGCAGCCTCGTTTAGTTCACCAGGTTAACATTTTTATAAGGAAAAATAGTCCATTGAAGTCTCATAAATGGGATGTTTTCTTTAGCAAATTGATCTAAGTTAACGCATAACGTTTAAAGTTAATTTTTAGTTTGAAATATTTAATAATAAATCACTTGCTAAATAATTCACTTAGTTATAACACATGTGTACTTGTCGTGGTTTATGCCTTTATAATTGCTCAATAACAAAAACCTTTATTTTTAATAAATTGTACAAAAACTTATTTTGATAAATTTTAATAAAAATTATTAACCAATGTATCCATAACTTTAAAGAAATAAAGGGTAGAAAATATCAGAGAAAAATACATTTATAATAATTAATAATATATCTCACCGGTAATAATCCAACACACTGTTTGCAACATTTGTGAAATCGGCGCGCCATTGTCGAATCTTTTCGATTGCACGAAAATGATCTGTAGCGCAATAGTCAATGTGACCATATGAACTACACTGAGCGCTATGTCTCGTATACCATGTTCGTTGTCGGTATGAGGACTAAATATAAACCATACGTGATACAATAGTACCAACAGCCAAAGAAATCCTCCAGCAAAACTAAAATCAATACATGTAATTAACTCAATGTAATTTTTATATTCACAATATTTGAATTAAAGCAAACAAAGAGAAATTTCTATCCAATTGTAGTGACGGCTCGATGATACTTCACATATATTGGATGTAACTGAAGGATTAAAAATTGTTTTGTGTGGACCTTTCTATCATATCTGTATGAATAGATTATAAGTTTATAACCAATACTCAGAATTGCCGAATATGTATTATGTTTTAATAACATATAAAATTTCATAACAAAATCGGTTAAGCGTTCGAAATCGGTAAATTCGTTTCAGATGAATATTGCAACTAACATGTGACACGATAATTTTATAGATAAGATTATAAATACTTACACTAATTCAATAAATACATCTTTTCCTATTACAGGAGAAAACGAAAATATGCTCAACAACAAACATCCGGCTGGCCATGACAGATATAACAATGTGTTTATGTTCCGTTTAAATCGGGAAAATGTCGGCCACAAACTTATGCCCAGTAATGGTACACTAAGCACCCATCTGTAGGAAAATGAAAATCCCTAGAAAAGAACATTAGCAATGCATATGAGGCAGTTTTTCAAGATTTGTAATATTGATTGAAAAGTATGTTTTACACATACTAAATATACTATATAAATATAATATATTATGCATTTTCCATAAATAACTTTTTTATTAAATAGCCGCTATATTACAGCAGAGAGCACCACATCCCAAGGACCACTAGGCATTAATCCGATTTTTAATTGTGTTGCCGGCCTTTTACGGCTTAAGCGGTATAATTAAGTGGCCCTCCGGTAACCTCACTCGGCGAAACAATATAAGTACCATTTCACTATTTCAGCAGCAGCATATACTGTATCACGATTCTCCCACGGATGTCAAGCATGCTCGGCTACTGTCAAGCCGTTCCAAACACCAAATAATATGAATCCTATTCATAATCGAACTGCGCACTTATAGCGTTACGGTGGCTTTCAGATCGCTCACCACGGGCTTTAAAAAACTTTTATTTCCTCATCAACACCGTATTTTAAAAATCACTTTTAAAATCAATAACAATTAATATACTCACAATTGCAATTGATCCTATTGTATAATATAGTACTCCTATAGACAAGGTACAAAATTGCCTCTTTCGAGTTACAATATTAAATGTTTGCACCCAAAGTTCAATAGGTGACAATGAATTGTACCAAAGGAATAAAGGCAAATTAAAGTAAATGTTATACTGCAATGGCAAATTTTGTGCTGAAAAAGAAATAAAATTATACATATTATCTATAACACACCTTATATATATACTAAAAGTTACTCAGGCCTATAATACATGTACAGAATTCTTTTCACTCACTTATAAAATAGGAAGTGCATTTGAAAGACACAAAAATCATAATAATTTAGACATAGAGTTTTCATGATACAAAAGGTGATATTTAAACTTAAAATTTAAATTTAAAAATTTCCCAACCAACATATACCATATTAAATTTCTAATTCAAGGCCAAGGCGTGAGGCAGTTTAGAATTAGTAGCATCAATAATAATAAAAACTACTTACCATTAATTATAATACTAAATAATATTGCTAATAATAAACTTAATCCTAGTATACTTCTATTCACAGTCTTATAAATATTGTTGGTCAGCTGATATTTCTTATTTGAAACATCAACTTGTGAAAACACTGATTGTTGCATTAAAATTCTTAGTAAATATGCTATCCATCCCAAAAATGAAATTGTTATTGTAATTAGCAATGGATTTTGATAATAATTGTGATAATATATGAGTCCAGATAGACTCATGTCCATAATTTCTTCACTAAACTGAATTAATTGTTCATAATCTTTATTTTTGACAAGCATTTCAGTAAAATGTATTAACTCCTTGACTTTATGTCCATCCAGGGGTTTATACGGATTATATAAAAATGACAGAGCATTTGATTCAACTTCAAGTCTTTTTTGATTATATTGTGAAAGAAGCTGTCTACTGTTACTGTAGACTGCTTTAGCTTTGTTTTCTAATGAAATATCCATTAAATTTGTTCTAACTTGGCCCTAGAATAAAAAATATGTAAAAAATAACAAATAAAAATCATACAATTGACCAAGATCAAAGAAGTTAACTAAATCTAAGGCAAGTCCAAAATCAAGTAGATTTTGTTTTGATATCTTAAAAAGTATACAGGGTTTTTAAATGAAGCTATATATATATATATATAATAGGGTTTAATAATAAAAATCATTGAAAAACTTACAATAGAATTAACTGGAACTGGAATAGAAAGAAATGTAGCCATCAAAGGTGTCAAATCCGCTTGATTTAAATCAAATCTGTGTTCATAAAACATGGAATTTGTTTCTGGATCGACTTTCTTATCACCCTGGATTTGTTGAACCCCAGATCCCCAGAGAACATAAGGAGTTTTAGTTTCATGCTCATATCCAGTGCCATGAGAACCTACATTATAAATATTAAGAACCTATATTACATGATATAAATATTATTATTAACGATTAATCAGAATATAATAAATATGAAGTTTATAAAGACAGCACACATTACCCCAATCAGTCATTCCATGATCAGCAGTCATAAGAAATGTCGTCTTTCCATCATTATTATAAAAATCTCTAATTAACTTTTCAATTTCTTTTATTCCTTCATCAACATGCCTTAACGTTGTCAAGAAGTTTCTGAAAAATAAAATTTAAAAATTACTATATATTAATGATAAATAATAATTCTAAATGATTGGGTCATTTTATGAAATACTAACTGGGTTTTTGGTTTATGTGTGTGGCCAGCTGTATCTGTACCTAATAAATGTAGAAAAAAAGTAATCTTATTACTAAGCAATTTTTTCATTAAATCTGCATTTTCTCTAGCACTTTTGAAGAATTTCTTTACAGAAACAAATACCCATTCATCTAATAATGTGGTGTTTTTATCTGAACTATATGTCTGTTCATAAGGATCAAACTTTTGCACAAATATATGATTCTCAAGTTTTGGGTCTTTTGTAAATATATCCACAATATCATATGTGCCCCAGCACCATGTATAAAGGCTTTGATTAAATATGGAATCAAAATCAACTGGGTTTTCTTTCCAGCCTTTTGCCACTGCAGATGGATCTTCATAGAACCCAGCAATGATTGCCACATGGCCTGGCCTGCTTTCTGTTGGTACTCTAGTATTTGAAATTCCCCATCTGCCATATGTATTAGCAACAGACCTATAAAAAGTAATAATATATTTTGCTTTACATACTATAATTAATAATATTCTAATGTATATACTACACATACCTTAAATATGGCATTGTTGTGTAATTCAAAAATGATTCTGCTCTTAACCCATCGACAACGAATAAAACTAATCGATCAGAAAGGGCTTCATGCTCTGATTGATAAGGAATTACATTGTTTACAACCGGTGATTTAAAATAAATATCAAAAATCGAAAACAGAAATACAACGTGGATAAAAATACCCAACAAAAACATTATTTTTATAACTTGTATTGGATTATAATTTAAATAAATCTTATCTATTGCCTCTCATGATAAAAGCTCGAAAGGTATTCAGTAGTTTTATTGATAATTTAAATCCTTTAAGCTACGTTAAATTTATACAGATATTATAAGGAACTTGAGATGTTTTCAGGAGATATTCTTATTTGAAATTACATTTCTTAATTATTATCAATATGCCATACTTAAGTCACAATAAAATAATTCAAATTTGGTGTAACAAGCACAGGATATAGATGTAGGATAGTATAACAATTCTACAGATTACTATAAAAATATACAAGGGTTTTTGTTTTAGATGTTAAATAAAAAACAAAATATCAATTAAATCTAGTTTTATTTAATGTTGATTTAAAGAGAAATTCTGGAAGTATATTTATGAAAAACAACTGTTTGCATAAACGCACTATACATATGTTCACAATTATTTAACCTGGAGCTAATTAGTTTTTGATTCTAGAAAGGTCATATATTATATAATTACATTTATAGCTTTTTATAGCAAAGGTACCATGTCAATAATACTACTGAGAAAAGTAGAGCGTAACAATTTTAAAATAAATATCTGAGAATAAATGTAATGAATTAGTTGTTTGTTATGGGAATGCCGTGATGTTATTTGTTTTGATCGCACGTGGACAAAGTCTACGTAGTGGGGAATTTCGAGTGTATTCATTTAGAAGTCTTGGAGAGGCACATCAACGTGAGCCGTCGTGGCGGTTACTCATCTACCCTGAAAATCTCGTTTGGATTATTAATTCTAGAATTAATAAATCAGTATCAAATCAACTATCAACAAATCTTTTACTATAAACTGCCAAATGCAGAGATCTCCGTCACCGTTGTATATATGATACATATTCAATTATTATTCAATTAATATTTCAATTCTTAACGAAATAATATATGACGGATTATATTTTAATCTTTTTAGAATCTCTTTAGCATCGTCAAATAAAAATACTAAATATTTGTTGAACATTTATTTAATTTTTATATTGATAATAACACAAGAATGTTCGTAATTATTAGATACTTAAATTATTAAAAGGCAATGAGAAATAAAGAATCATTTAATATTATTTTGTGGAACTTTCATCGGATTTAAAATAATCGCTACTAATATCTGGTGGCACTCCAGAAGAAAGTAAATCATACAATTCTTCTTCTTGACATACTATTAATTTTTCTAAGATATCATCACAAGACATCTTATCTACAGAAATTTCTTCTAACTGTAGGCCTAACGTTGAATTAAGTCTCCGCACTTGTCCTGCACTTAACCAACCTCTGTTGCATGGATCAAAACTTTTTATTACTGCTTCCAGATGTCTGTAATCAATAAACACAATGTGAACTTGAAATGATAAGGCAAGTCATAAGAATTGATAGCTGTTGATTTGGTTTTGGTACCTCTTTTCATATAAAGCAGGTGCTGATCCATGTCCCGATCGAAACAACATACAATCATCGATTAACTTCTCCATAAAAATTACTGGTTGATTTGGAGCGTGAGATATTAATTTTGTAAGGAAAAATCTAATAAGTTCGGGAATACGGCGTTCTCTTAAATATTTTTCTGTTCTTGATACTGTATTCAGTATATTTTCTTTTCGAACAGAAATTAACTCTTGTTCTGACGGAGAACAGGGTTCAAGATAACATTTACAAACAGGTGAAACATATGCGTCATATGCATTTTCTTCCTCCATTACAATATGTAATAATAACTATATATATTTAAATAACGTATTTTATATATTATAACTTTAAGAATATGTATTTACGAGTTATTATGTTCCATAATTTGTTTAATGCATTAAACGAATATTAATCTGTAATAGCAAACATCGTTAACAAATTGTATTTATTTTACAATGTCAATGTTTTGTCGTAATAGAATGAGGAAAATACGTGTATCGGCCTGATACATACAGTAAAATACTTGCGGATAGGTGGGACTAGCACACCATTTAGTGGTTTGACATTGACTATTTAAATTCATCATAACCGCTTTTAGTTTCATCTTCAAGTTCAAAATATGTCCGCTACCGACTGCTTAAGCTTGTTTACCACAAAAATAAATCATTTAATTAGTGTGTTAATGTGATACGGAATTATCGTTGCAAACTAAATAATAAATTCTCATTTTAGTCACCGTAGTCTATTTGATACGTCTCTCTTGATAAGTTTTCTAGGGTTTTACTTTTGTATATTTTCAAGAGACAACAAATGTGATTTTGCGCAAATGTATATGTATTTATAAAAACAATTGGTTATGAATATGGGTAAAGATCTCAATGAAACGCTTATTGGAAAAATAGACGATGGTAAGATGTTACATACTCGTATAGTTAGTATGAGTATAATTTTCTATCGAAGTTTTTATGATTTATTACATATTGTTCATTAAATAGTATATTTTGTTTATTTCAGTCATCGACTCAGATGTTCGTAAGACTGCCCAGGAGATGGACATTATCCGACAAAGAACAATCGCCTATGAATATTTATGTCGCTTGGAAGAAGCTAAAACTTGGATGGAAGCATGCATTAGAGAAACTCTACCTCCAGCTGTGGATTTTGAAGAGTGTTTAAGAAACGGCGTATATTTGGCAAAATTAGGCCATTTCATTGCTCCTGATGTACTCTCCTTGAATAAAATTTATGACATTGATCAGCGAAGATATAAAGTATGTATATAATTAATTTTATTATATCCATTACAGAATTTGGATAAAATAATTAACATATATTATAGCTTAAAATAAATATATAAAGTAAATTGTATATATAAATTGTACAAAATTCTATAAAATTATTTTTCAGGTACTTGGTCTTCAGTTCAAACATACTGATAATATTAATAAGTTTTTAAATGTATTAAAAATGACAGAGCTGCCGTTGGTAAGAAAACTATATTACTTTATTAAATTTTTGTTATATTATATATATGTTTATTATAGTAAAAAGTAATTCAAATATTTGCAGACTTTCCAACCAGAAACAACAGATATATATGACAATAAAAACATGCCCAGGGTTATCTATTGTCTCCATGCATTAAGTTCTCACTTATTTAAATTAGGCAAAGCCCCTCTTATAAATGATATTTTTGGAAAAGCTGTCTTCACAGGTATGTGTATAAATTTGATGTTGGACATACCCATAGTTTATGCTATGGTATATATGAAAAATAATGGCAATATTTATTGTAGATGAACAGCTTGATTCAGTTTCTAAAGACTTGCAAAAATGTAAGCACCCACTTCCAGCATTTCAGAAAATAAGTGGCCTCTTATCTAGTAACAATATTGAAAACAATAGTAACACACACAGAGCCTTAATTGAGCTTAATGACATATTAGACTCTGAAAAACCTATAACAGCGGCTTTGTTAAATCCACATCTGAAATTAAAGTACATCCAGAACAAATTAGTTGAAAAGTATAAATATGTGTTAAAAAATGCCAAAGACCATAAAATACAAGTTGCTCACAACCATTCCTTTAATGACAGCTATGTTCCTGATGAGTATGATGAATTATTGACTTTGGTAGAGATACAAGGCCACATAACAGCAACTAATTTCAAATATATTTGGAAATCTTTATGTAAAGCATGTGATAGAAATGATATTAAGAGTCTACACAAAACATTTACTGAGGATTGGATGAATTTAAAAAATTACAACCCTGACAACCTAGACTTTTATTGTGATGTAGTTAAAGAGTTAACTGAAAACAGTAAAGATGTTGATGTTGAAAGCATAACAAATTGGCATAAAATTTTTCAAAATATAATCACTGATGGCAATAGAAAATCACAAGAACATGTTGGTCACAAAACGGCGATTAGTGAAGTTAATCGAGCACTAGATGAAGGAAGCCCTGATGAGTTGTACAAGTCATTAATAAATCCCGACTTGGGTCTGAGATTTAAGATAAATAAGTTTGCAATGCCACTTTTATACGAAGAGATGAGGTTGGAAAAGTGTGAATTAGAAAAGAATCTTAATGAAAGTGAAATCGCTGCGTCAGTATCGTATTTGACGACGATTGCGTTGATTTCTGAAGCTATTGAGAGAGGTGATGAAAGTGCTCTGTGGAATACATTAAATTCAAATCAGATACATCTAGAAATGCTTCGGCCTCACTGCCGTAGACGATATTTTTCGGCTTTAGTTACGGCGCTTGAAGTGAAGTTTCGGGAGCAGTGTGAATGCCCACTCTTGACCCTTGAAGATATTAGAGATACAATTGACATGGTCAATGTTATAGATGACGACAACGATGGACGTGAGTATATATAATATTTGAGGTTTATTGTTCATTACACATGTGTAAATTACATTTAAATCAAAATTGCGTCTTCAGATTTGGATCCCATAGATTATTAATATTACAGACAATATTATATAGTTGAGTGTTTTTTTTAAATATTATCTTTAATTATTATATATAATTATTTTTAATCATTTTGTGTTTATTTCAGTTGTTCAATTAGTCGACGGTATTAATAGGGCTGTTTGTGACGAGAACGTTGATGTATTGATAAGTCTGTTAAAAAATCCTTCATTGAAACTTACAGTACCTCTCCATAAAGAGGAATACCATCTCTATATGAGAACATTAAAGAAGAGACTCTTAATAAAAGAATCTCAAAATTTATGGCTCGATGACATTATTAATGCCATTGAGGACGTAAACGAAGAATCCATTAAAGTAAAAGAGTTTACTGAAGCAATAGTTGAGTTAAATTCAACTATACTAAGAAATGATGTGATTGCTTTTTGGAAGTTGTTAAATTCTCCTTTACTATGTGATTCTAGTTTATTGGAAAACTCGTGTCGCGAAATGTATTTCCAAATGTTTTCTAAGGCTTTAAAAAAAAGGGGGCATAATGTCTGTCCGTGGATAGTATGTCATACAGATGCAGGGAATACTGTGTATATAGATATGGAATCATTTACATACAGCTGGACGACGCCCAAGGATTTTGTGCCTTATGCGCGTTATTTGACTAAGAAAGATATATTGTCCGTTGTCGAGAAAACAAACAAGAATCACATTCATACATATAAACAGAAGCATTTTGAAAAAACAGTAGGAAAATTTCAAGCTCATTGTAGAGGTTTTCTATTGAGGCAGAGACAGAGGAGGCACCAATTTCTAATGGATAATGTAGACGCTATTGTTACAATTCAGTCTTGGTGGAGGCAGATACTGGCTCGAAGGAAGTATGGCACTCTCATTAAAATGAAGGCTATTGAAGCTAAGTTAAATCATGAAAGAAAACTCAATCCATTGCTGTGGTATAAGGTGCAGGTTAGACATTTTTATATTACTTTCTTATGTCTAGGTGTTTAAAAGTTAAGTTATTCGAGATGGGACTACAATTTATGCATATGCTTTTATGGGGTTTTTTTTTAACATAATGGTGTCTTTTCTTAAATGTTACTTAATTTTTATACCATTGTAAATCTAAATTACCCAGATTTATGTTTTTTTTTCTCAGGAACAAAAAATAATAAAAATCCAAGCAATGTGGCGTGGGCGTCGGGCGAGACAAGCCTTCA